>BJFM01004541.1:0-36940 GCA_016586285.1 Arothron firmamentum | reverse complement strand
CATTTTAACCAAATGCAGAGCACACATGCCCCAGCGTCCAACAAGCCCTTATTGTCAGAAATTGATTTAAAAAAATCCCAACAACACTGAATTCCACAGTGCAGATAACTATAACTCAGTTTCAGCCATATTAGCCCAAAGACAATAAACGACAGTGTGCTCCAGCCGTCCTCTTCCTCCTGCCACCATTACTGCTGAGGGGCAGCAGGGGTGCTGCTACTGTCCTGCATCATCACGGTGACTTCTCCCTCCATCACCACTTTATCCTCGACAGAGCATGACACGGTCAGGAAGGCAAAGGACATCTTGACCTTGTGGACTTTCGCTGTAGCTACTATTTCCTCGTCAATAAAAACTGGTGCGGGGAAGCGAATGTCTTGATGCAGGAGCACGTGACCTCGGCCGTGCATCCTGCTGCCGATCACTGCGGAGATCAAGCCGTTAACGAGAATACCGTGCACTACAGGCTTCTGGAAGGAGGTGGTCCTGGCATACGCAGTGTCCAGGTGAAGGGGATTGGTGTCACCTGTCAGCTTGGCAAAAAGCTCCACATCCTGGGCAGAGAACGCCTTGGTGAGGGAGGCCTCCTGGCCCACATGGAGAAGCCGACTGGGAGGAGATGCCGCGGGGCAGGACGCCAAACGCAGCCAAGGTTTATTTAAGATGCTCCTCCATGTAAAAGTCATCCTTGAAAACAAAGCTGCTGCATCAGTCCAGCTGCAGTTCTCGACTGTTTCCTGTCAGGGGCAGCAGGAAGGCAGACACCTGATGTTCAAACACAAGAGAGCACCTGTTGTCAAGTCTACAAGTTCAGAAAAATGGTAACAAAAAAAGCATGGTCTGTATAAGAGTCGATGTTCAGTAACATGAAAAGAGAATAGGAACATTTGTTATTTCATGGATGGGTTAAATAATGCACTGTGTGTAGGAACATTAAAACTAGAACAAGCAGACTTCCCCAGAAGCTACAGCCCCCCTGCAGGACCCTCACACATGCACACACACCTTCTCACACACAATCAAACACTCACACTGACCAGCACTTAGTGCACTCTATTTACTTTAAACACTGCTGTTATTTATATATGTGCCTTAAAGCAGAGTGTCTCCTAAAAATTACGCTATGTTCGCATAAAGACAATAAAGATTCTTGATTTTTGATAGATGTCAGTGAGACTAGGGAAGCAAGGAGCTCTTTGCTTGATCGTCTGCTAACCTGCAGTACTCTGAAGGCACAGGCCTGGTTCTGGTAGGAGCCCAGCAGAGTCAAAGAGCTCCACAGTTTCACCAAACCTCTGAAAACACACACAACAGGATGAGTGAGGCTTTGATGAGATGAGTGAATCTTTCTTCCCTCCATTACAACTCACCGACTGGGCACGCGCAGAAACGCTGTCAGGGTGTCTTCGCTGTACTTTAAAACATCAAACTCCAACGCCGCACCAACCTGGTGGTTACAAAGAAAGAAAATATTTCAAAATCACAGCAGAGAAAGCAAGCAGACCTTCACCATAAAAACATGATACTCAAACTTTCTTTTTTCATGGTCTTACCTCTCCAAACAGACTTTTCAGACCAGTGATGATGAAATATTTAAGTTCTATAGCACTCAGTTTGGTAGACTCATCCTCTAGTTCACTAAAGACAGAAAAATATTAATGTAATAACTCATTATGATGGGAAATCAAACAAAAACACCAATTCCCAAATTTAAGCACAAATTGGGGCAATACAAATACAATTACTTATCATCTACTGTATTTAAAAAAAATCACCAACAACAAGAACAGCACATTTTGAAAGCTGTGGAAAAAATTGAAAGCTGTGGGGTGAAAAAAAAGTCTATTTTAAGTAAACCAACCTTACAATATCAAAAGGGAAGACTTAAAGTCGATGTTTACTTCCTGGAAATGTACATGACTACCTTTCATTTTAACAAGCATTTTATTTTCAAAGTTTTTAAATGCCTCAACAACTGGCTCCATGTATACTAAAACTATGGGCTGGTCACAACTTTGCTGCAACTGATATAACAGGAAAAAATAAAAGCAAAGAATGATAATTAGTTAATTGTTTATGACGGAACCAGCTCAACACTGACACCTTGTGGAGCCCTAATGCAGGTGTGAAACTGGATGGAGCCATCTCATTAAAAAAATCATAAACCTTGATTTATCAAATTTCTTGACACCCTTCTGACTCATTTAAACCTGAAAACCGTCTAATCTAACGAGCACGTCCTCAAAATTATACAGCACAGCAACACGTTGCAATAGTTCTATATGCATGTTGTCCAAAACATTTTCTTTACTGCCAAGCACAAATCCATTCACTAAAGATTGTTTGAATATTTTTTCTTTGGTTTAGTAAATTTTAAAAAAATAGCCCCACAAACATGCCTGCATGAAGGAACGGAATTTTCTAAAGGGTAATTATGTCCACTTTGTTATAATACCAGCAAAAGGGTTAACTCACAGAGAAACCTTCATGTAGTGGTATGGAGAGGAGTCCTTGAACACAACCCGCTGGTAATCAGACTCTTGGCTCTTTGTGGCTCCGTTCATTCTCTCATTCTCCGGTATAACAGCATCCAGAACTGGTGTGACAGGCCCACATCCACCGCAAATCATTGTAAAAGAAGGCAAAGGCTGTTAGACAAAGCTCTGCGTTAAGTCCAACTCAAATTGAGATAAAACTCTAAAAATGTGCACAGAGACAAAATGGAAACGCTGAGATGGGGATCACGTTTAAAAGCAACAACCAGGGCTCCAGCTGCCTTTAACAATCTACAGAAGAATTTACAGGCGTTCTGCCTGGTTTTTAAAAATGAGTAACAGACACACGAAAGCAACAACTCATCAAGCAAAATGTAGCTTTTATATATTTATCATACAACATTCTCCGCGACGAAACGGCTGTTTCTGGAAAGCTGTTTTCTAACCTAACATTGTCGCTGAACTTCTTGACAACAACAGTAATAAAGAACAGAGGTCAAACCGTAATTAACTCCTTAGGTCACCTAAATTAAATGAGCGCGTTGATTCAGATATCTGCTGAAATGTCGCATAAACGGAGCTAAAACTACCTTATTAAAAATGTTCAGCAAAGAGTAAAACGAACAACCTGCAGGAAACCGGAGTCCAGGACGTCAAACATGCGCATGCGCACACCACCCACGTGAGCGTCAGTCTTGCGCATGCGCGGTCTCAAGCGCAGGACTCCGACTGCTTTTGTAGATGTGAAAAGGCTGTCAACTAACTAAGTCATGTTTGATTTGTATATAACTGGAAATTATATTTAGCATGAAGCACACAATTAGTCAATATCAGAACCAAAAATAAAGGCCAAAGACATTTACAAACCAAGGACAATTTAATGTAAACAACTATTTAAATATATGTATTTATCATGAGGGGGAAAAGGCCTAACTAAGCGATTACACAGCCAAAGGAGTTCATGGTGGTTGTGATAGGTGTCAGAATAAAGTACATCAGTGTGGAGCCTCATCCCTGCAGACCGGCCAGGGTGTCCCTGCTGACCCCTGTTTAACTGGGGAGTACACAGCACCAGGAGGCACTATGGGAAGAATACAAGCCAGGGGAGGCTGCAGGGGAGGCTGCGGGATGCTTTGGAACTCGTTCTGCTGGGAAACCTCTGGTCCTGCCATCTATTAAATGTTACTCTGACATACACCACCCACCTAATCATAGTTGCAGACGGTGTTCTTCCTGTCATGAAACAGCAGACCACCGTAGCTGTGGCCTGTCTGCAGGTTAATGCACAAACTGGTTCAGGAATGGTTTGAGGAGCAGAAGTCTGCTGGTCCCTGCTTTAGAGATCTTAATCAGTCAAACCTCTGTGGGGTGCACTGGACAAACAAGTCCGATGATCTGCTGCTAACACGTGGGTGTCAGACTCCACAGCACACTTTCAGGGGTCTCACGGAGTCCAGACAGCAGCAGGTCAGGTCGAAAATGTCAAAATGTCACGCTACTAAACGCATATTAAATAGACATTTGGGAAAAACAGGGGCAAACAATTATTAATTATTGCAGATTAATTAAAAAAAAACATGCTGATGGCATTCCAGGTCTTCTCTCAGCCCAGACATGCTAAAAAGGATTGAAACACACTGCAAAAAAGGAAACACACAACAATAAATACAAGGAAGCACAAAGTCAACAAGTAATTTAATCTTTCAGGTCAATATTGTGGTGGTGCTAACAACTGTAACACTGATGTAATCACAGAGCTAACAGGACAGATATTTATTACAATCAAGGGGGGAAGATGAACATCTGAGGAGCACCGGTCTATTGTCTGATGTTGAGTCTTGAACATAAGGCACCACCTAACTCAAACATGTTCTCAGTCCAGGTTGAGCTCAAACGAGGTCATCACGTCCCACTGCCTGGTTATATCAATCCCAGATATCTGTTAAAGGAGAAGATCTGACATTAATGTGCTGTTAAACAAGCCTCAGAGTGCTACACTGATGCAGACACTCACCGCTTCTCTCCTGCGACGTTCCTGCTCCTTTTTTCGAGCCGTCTCCCTCTCCTTTTCCAAAGGGATCTGAGTGATTAAAGCTTGTCCTGTGGCAGATTTTGGCAGCTCAACATCTTCAAGAGTGTCTAATGCAACGTTAGTGCAAATGTTCTCAGCATCCTTTTTGACAGGTTCCAGGTTTTCCTCTGTTTTACACCGATTCAGTGGGCTAAAAGGCAAAGAAGCTCTGGAATTACCGCACTGAAAGCAGAGTGAATACTGAATGAGTTTGCTAAATACCAGGTCTTTCCAGGAGACGCTCGCTTCTCTCTTCCTTCCACCTGTTTCTTCAGTGCTTTCACACGTTCCTTTTCTAAGGCAGCCTTACGGAAATGCTGGAAGGCATCTTTGGACGACTTCACTGAAGCCAGGGCGACTGACTGACTGGCCAGTTTTGCCCAAGAGTCAGCATTTTTTAGGACAATTTCCTACATGAAGATTTTTAGGAATTATTTCACAACTCCAAAACAAGAGCAGAGCCGATTATTTGGCCTTCAAATCAATGCGTGTGTGTAGGCTGGCTGCCACAGCTGCATGTTCCAGAGCCCTCCCAAGAGATAAGCACAACTTCTATTTTTGTTGGATGGTGGAGCAGGTGCAGCGTGGGGACAGGAAGGGACGAGAAAAGCAGGTGCAAAGAGGGGAAAAAAAACCATCCAGAAGGCCACGCCTCATTTGGGGGTCACTTCGCACCATTCAACACAATGGATGAAGAGACTCGTCATCGAGGTGCAAAACCACAGATAGTGGAATTACCTTGGTAGAGTCACCAAAATCCCAAAATCAGAAAAAAAAAGAAAAAAAAAAATGCTACACCTCCTCTGGATAGGACAGAGAACAGAGAAAAGGCCGCTTCACAGTCGGTGTATTTTCGGGGTGAGGCCTTGACGGCTCAAGGACAGTATGGGTGGTCTGCAGTCAGCTGGCTGTTTCAAACCATGTTTGAAAACCAGGGGTGGGGAAACCAGTCCCAAGGAGGCCAGCAGGGTTTTCCATTGTCCTGCTGGGTTGTGGCCCCCACAGAAACGGGTTACTCACCCCCGGTGTACACCACTGGGGCGGCAAAGGTCGAGAAACCCTAGAGAAGTGTGGCCGCTCAAACTGGGCTTTCGTGACTCCAAAGGGTCAGATGAAGTCAAACACAAGCCCAAGGAGATCACATCCCATGTGTCACCAGCTAGATTTGTGAAATCATTACATTTGTTTTATATTTCACATTTAGATATAGAAAGAAATCAAAATCTAGAACTGGTTTAACTTGTGGTCCAACGATCCTACAGATACAATCCACCCTGAGCTGTGTCTTATTTTTCAAAGATTCTAAAACATACCAACCTTTTTGAGAGTCTGGGATTTTTCATTTTCAACAGGTTTACATTCTGAGGTAGTGTGAGAGACTCCTGCCACCTGGCTGTCGTGGAAATCCTCAGACCACCTTAAATCTGACAGAATCATCAAAAAAAAACAAAAACAAAACATTAATCTGAGATATTAGGAGGGATGCATTTAAAACTGAAAGTGAAAATGAATTCTAAGCCAGAAAACGTAATAAATAAAGTAATTTGCAGAAGACATAAAGCATGGAGACATTTGAAGATGGCGGCTCCACAGCCTCGCAGCCCTCTTGAGCCGAAAGCTCTCGAAGGATCTGACCATCTTCAAACATCCCTGTTGCTTGTGCACCTCTTCCTACCACAACTCCAAATTCACTATTTTTAAATTTAAGACCTTCAGATTCATGGAATCCATTTACACTTTCTGGTATATTTACCTTTTCAACATTCTTTGATGCATTTGAACAGTATAATTGATTTATTAATGTAGGTCTTCTTGTGACTTACTCTGATCTGGGCCGCACAATACCGGGCTGTTTCTGAGAGGGGACACCATCGGACCCTGCTTGAAATATACACAAATTTACATCCAAGCCCCCCAAAACAGTGCTAGCACTGAGGCTGATTCCTGTTTTTGCTGCAAAGTGAAAACATTGAGGTTTGACATCTGAAGATGAATATCAAGAGATCAACAGTTCAGCTTTTCCATCCAGGTATTTAGGTCTAAAACTAATTAACAAAATGTTCTGCTGCATTGGTTGCGCTGTCAACAGTGACGCATATCTGACTAACCAATGTAAGCAAAGGGGTGGCAAGTAATTTTTTTTCACTTTTTCAATCATTTCAACTCCCCTTATTTACTCCGTAACCATCACGCCTGACTGTCTGACATTTTATTCTCTTCGGTAATAAAACATCATCAGCTGAAGTAAAGTCCTGCCCTCTGCTCTCCACACATGAGCATTCCCCGTTAGGTCAACCTGACAAGGCGGCGAAGCGGCTCAGACCAACTGCTAGAGAGCTGGATGATCGCTCCTGAAAGAGAGGGACCTCCAGAATCGAACACGTGTGACACGCGTGCATCCTTCCTTTGTGATGCATTTCCCGGCCTCTTTCAGCCGTTTGGGGGAATGACTCTGTTCAGCCTCCACCCTGGCAGGTAAAATGCTCTTTTAGGTTTAGGTCTGAATTTGACTTGGCTTCTTGTTTGGGGAATGTTTCAGTCATCTTGCTGCATGATGAAGGAGCTTCCAAACAGATTGGTTGCATTTCTCTTTAAACTAGCGGACCAGATGTTCCTGTGGCCTTCTGAGTTCCTTCTGCTGCTGCCACCATGTCCCAGAAGAAACCATGCAGCTCCAAGCAGGTTTCACAAATGAGGATAGAGAACATGAGCAGATCCTTGTTCTTCATCAAGCTCCTTCCCAGAATGTATTAGGCTTGTCAAATTCCAGCCTGGCTCTCCTATTCTTCTGGGTTTTACATCTTCTGGTGTAGCCTCAACACTAGTGTTCATGATGTCTTCTGACAACAAGAGATGGTGATTCCACCACCCCTGCCCTCCGGAGGATGATGCTGATTTCAGGAACTGTTGTCTTAAAGGTTTTCTTCACAGCTCTCAACTGTTCCCTTGGTCTACCCATTCTATACGTTACTAAAAACAGCACTGGTCTCTTCTTCAGGGCATTCCACACAGTTGTTCCCTTTGGTTTTGGCACCGTTTTTGGAAGCTGGTGTGTATGTGTAGGTATGCTGTATTTTTGAAGAGGTGTGAGCCCTTGTGCCCGGCCCCGTCTGTGCTTGGCTTGGGATGCCTGTTATGAGGGCGCTCCAACATCCATCTCCCTGCTCTCAGTCCGAGACAATGCAGCAGTGCTCACAGCAGTGAGTGATTTTAGCATATGTAATCGCCATATGTCAGACAGGAGTGAGTTGTAGCAAGTGTGATTTATGTATTTAAAAGTTCTAAAGAACAACAAAGAATGCCAATGTTAATTAATGAATAGAATGCTTGGAAACTAAAAATGTCTGGTTTTGCTTGCAATGATTTTGATGCCTGTAAAGTCATGCAAACAATGGAATGAAGGTGTGTGGCTGCCATCTTGTTTCTAACATTGCCATGCACTGTAAGAGAGCTAGGATGTTTTAGCCAAATGAGGAAGGAAATAAGGTGTAGGTTGTTAGCAGGGATGCATATTGACTGTAACTAATGTGAGCACAGAGGTGCTCAGGGGGCCAAACTTTAGAAAGGGGTACAAAACAGAAGCTGAAACACTTGGGGGGCTCTTTTCCCCCCTGTAGACATGTCTCCAGTGACAACCCCATCAGCCCAGAGAGAGAGAGAAAGACTCAATCTAAAAAGGATATTCCAAATATCTGTTAAAAATTATGTTATCATCCAATTAATTCAAGCACCAAAAATTAATGTGAACCATTTTCCACCCTTTAATTTGAGCCTACATGATCATTTCCCATCAATGAAAGCATTTTTACTTTTCTCCATTTTTGTGGGTTTTGCTTAATCATCAGTTAGATGTGCAGCATCTTATTCTATGCTGCAATAAATCAGCATCAATAAGTACAAAGATCTGTTCTTTCTTGTGTAAAGTGACAGTTGTGATTAACTACTTTGGCCTCTAAATAGAAATATTACCCTAATGGCTTACTGTTTCATAGCTATTAAAACTTTATCTCACTTGACCAAGTTAGATTAGAGAAGAATTGTTGTTAGCCTACAGTATATGTGGTTGATGCGGATACTCAGATCCGTTCAAAGCTGTTTAATTTGAGTTCTGCTCAGAGGCAGCAGGGTAAAGACACTAGAAATGGGGCCTGCGATGTGCAAGCATCCCCCCCAGTTAGATCAGACTGGCAGGGTGGTTGTGTAGCTCCGACCTGTAGCTGGATGATCACCCAGGTGTCAACTCTGGGATCTAACTGTATCACGTCTACATTTTACCTGGAAGTACAAGCTGAAATGTTAACACCCTGTCTCACACTCATCTTCTGATGATGTCAAATGTTTTCAGTTTACAGCAAAAATAAAGCACTTGGCTTCATTGTTCTAATAATTCCCAGCTATGCATTTATGCGTAATGTCTGCTGCCTCAGCTGGTTTGATGGTAACTTGCAGATAATGTTATGAGCCAAAGAGCATATTGCATGTCTATGCAGTCCTGTCTAAAAATGACCATTTACAAAGTTAAGTGAGGATTAAAAATGTTTGACGGCACAAATGTACGTGACAGCTGTGAGCAGAGCGCCCAAAAGGTCTTTCCAACATCCTGTAATATTCCATCATTAGAGGGCGTTCTGTGCCAGGAGCCGGCAGAGATCAGTGTGGAGATATGAGGACAATTTTTATAACCTGTTCCTAAATTATTTTCTGTACACTGATTTAAGAGGGCCTCTAACCTGCAATTGTCTCTTTAATTGCCCTCTTTGTCATTAAAACGAACCAAACCCCCCCCAAAAAACACACTACCATTTGCCCCAAACATGTGACATCATGGCAGTGATTCTGTTGTGACCAGAGGTGAAAGTGTTGATGAAGGAGATCACTGTCACACTAATTATCCTAAAGGGATTTTGGTGCTGGAAGTCATTCTTTTTCTGGTAACCATGGTTACCTGCATATGCAGTTATCATTGCTCTGCACAAGATGTATTTTAGAGGTAAAGATACTGCTTCTAGTAAGCTGGCACCTAAATTAACCAAATAAACTGTTGAATAATCAAGAAGATCAAGGAGGGTCAGCTGCCGACTCAATGTAATTGTCAATAAATAATAAACTGACAAAATGATCTAAACTTCACTGAAGTAGCAAACTTTGAGCAAACCAATACAGTCACTGTCTAAACTTTTGGCCGCGCACACACACACACACACACACACACACACACACACCAACAGAACATAGTGATTCCATAAAATGTTAATGCAGCATTTCTGACTGTTTAATAATAAATAAGACGTACCGGGAATCTGGATTGACACCAGTCTAGCAAAAGTTCTTGAGACATCATGGGTGACAACAGAGAACACAAACCTGTTGGGTAGAAAATAAAAAGGAGTTGGCTGTCATTTCTCTTGGCTATCAAACTAAAAACAACACGACAACACAACAACAACACGAAATTGCACGATTCTTTCCCTTAATGTGTAATACAATGTAAATTCATCATCTAAATCAAGGATACTGACAAATACTGTATAATGTGCCACTATATATAACAATATGCAGTACCTGGAAGACATGCTGGCAGCTCCTGACACAGCTCTTCTCTAGTACAGTTTCTGTGGTGGCTTTGGGGGTCCACCATGGACCCCTGCACCACATCAGGAAGCCGACAGGTCTTGCCCGAAGCCTCTGCCATGCCTTTAGTCTCGTTTAACTGCTCACTACAGGCAGCACGGGTCACCTTTTGCTTAGAGAAACAGTTTTTGAAACTTTTTCCCCCAGTTAGCAAGGCTACCTTACCATCATTGGATTGATACCAATAAATACCTTCCTCTTTAACTTCTGACTAGACTCTGTGCATTTCTTTGTTTTTGACCCTGAAACACACACATAAACACACACACCAGCACATTAGAAGACAAAGACCAGAGAGGTTTCAACAGTGATGTAGCACACACTCTCAAATTTCAAATATTTCCAAATAGTTAAGAAAATATTACACAAATACAGTTTGACTTTCAGCAAAATCAGCAGAGATTTACAGAGTTGAAAAGTAGCCATTCCAGTTGAGAACAATGATTGGAAAAGGAAGCTTAATTTCTCAAAAAAAGTAGTGAAAAGCAGAAGTTTAATGAAGTTTAAAAAAAAACAAAAACTTTAAGACGCAGGAAATTAATTTGGTGATTTCAAAGCGTTCATTCAGTACAGGGCTAATTAAAGACTGGTTTCAATCTAGAATGTATTAATCAGGATGTACCGTATTGTACTGGTCTTTTCTTACTTAAACCCATTCTTAAAACACACTCATCAGCAACCCCTCACCCCTGGTCTCACACATTTTAGTAAAACAGAGATGAGATGAGAGAGGAAGGCACAAACCTGCATCAGAGTCACTGGTATCAGAATCACTAGAACTGCTGGGAGTGCCGCTCTCGTCGTTTCCAGTACTGGACGATGAGCTGCTTCCCTCGCTCAAGAACGAAGGACAGACTGAGGTCTGCACCACTTTAGCTGGTAAGACACAAAGTGCAGGAGACGCAAAAATCACGGTTCACCTATAAAAACATCCCTGTCATTATTAAAAGGTTTATATCGGAGCAAACAGAATTTGGAATAAAAAGCTTTGGGGTTACTCTCCATCAGTCACTCTCAAGAGCCACCTGATTCTTTTTGCAGCTTTCCAACATCCCGCACAAATTTAAATAATGTAAAATAAATATAAGCAGATACGTTTCTAAAAACACATACAACATACTAAAAGAGTATAAAAAATGAATAAAACACTAGCTAAACAGGGGACAGCATTTAGGTGCACACAGGTGAGAATTAATCACCAACAAATACCACTTTAACCTGTTCCATTTGCCGCATTCACAAGACACAGATGGTCCCTGAACCTACATAATCACACTAAACATACTTTTTGGACACTCTTAAAGCTGAAAAGCAGCACTTTGACAACATTTTGATTTCTCTTATTAAACATCCACTGATGCTAAATACAGAGAAATGTTAAACTACACCTGTGCAAACAATTCTGACCTAACTGAAGGTTGTGCTGTTTTACATTTCCATTAACTGTTAATGACAATCTGAAGATGAAAGTGAGTATTGAAAAGCTTTGTGCCCTCTGATATCCACTGCCAAATGAGGGTCCTACCACTCAGCTGGACAGGACACTTTGTCTTCTTTACTTTATGCATTTTACTGGAAAACAGGGGTTTTTCAGGGGGCTGTAGTTTTCCACTCTGCATTCCTCTGGTGGATTTCGTTGCACTGTGTTCTGTATGAAAGGAATAACATAAATAAATAAGCTTAGACTCATCATTGAGTAGAAACTTTGCTTTACATATTCATTTGTTTTTTTTATTCAGAATTTGTGACGCACTTACTGTCTACGTTGTTGTTGCAAACATCAATGTTGACCACTTGAGCTAAACTTAGAGACTTAGTTTTGGCTCGAGCCAAGTCTGACCTCCTCAGCTTGTCAACTGGTTTCTTGGTGTCTGATTTCAGCCGATTCTTCTCCTGATACGTCATTGTTGGGACCCCTTTGCATTTTATATGAAAAGCCCTGCGGTGATCGCATTCACCGCCCTGACTTGACAGCCATATAAGACAACACGTTAGCAAAGGAACAGGAATGAAAAAAAAAATATATATATATATATAATATTATATTACAGTACAAATACTGGCATACTTACAAAGTAGGGCTTTTTGTCTTGACCACTTTCTTAATAATAATCTTGCATTTTGATGAATTGTGCTTTGACTTAATATCCTTTTCTTTGGATACTTTCTCCCTTTTCAACCTGCTTTTCTTTTGTTTCTTTGAGGGCACCTGGCTAAGTCTGCTCAGCTGATGACTGACAACTTTTAACTGGGAAACCAGTCATAAAACAACAAGAAAATCCAAGCACAGGCCATTTCCAGAGTAAATGAGTTCTACTCACCCGTTCCTTCAGATTGGCCAGCTGCACGGCCACTCGCTCTGATGAACTTTCTACCTCTGAACAGCTTTCGCTCTCAGAGCTGGTGGACAACATTCCAACGGTCTCTCCTTGTCCCTTGTCAGAACATGGATGAGGGAAAAGGCTACCTTCTTGCGGAACCTTCGCATATCGAGCCTCAAAAACCTCCTGTGGACAGAAATGGTTACCGCTCATTTGGTTCACTGCAGCACTGAAATGATCACATATCCCTGCAGTACTTAACATCACGCTGAAAACACACAACTCAGGTCAGATTTTTTATGCAATATTCTCTCCTGAGGTTAAACATCCATCCTGTAAGGGAGGAGATGCTGCAACTGGTTTGCAAGAATATAACCTGTATCAGTTACGCATTTATGCAATAACCCAGTTTTTTAGTCCAGTTATTATCAAGACAACGTAATGCAAAAGCCAGCATGTTTGAATCCAAATAAAAAAGAAGGAATGTTGGTTCTCCCAAGTTTTCTACTCCATCGCCAGTGCCTCAACAAGACAATCTGCGGTGTGCGTTACTCTTCTTCCACCTGAATCCAGTTTAGCATCCGTCATGACTGCCTGATCAGCAATTATTTAGGTTAAAGTTACTTGACTCCTTACAGTAAAGCGACTGAAATATTAATAATAGTCCCATACCTTTTTTTTGGCACAGTAGTAGCTTTTTTTCTCACACATAAATATCTATGCCATAAATAACCCTGTGTGTTATAATGAACATTGTATTGACTTGTAAGATTTCAATATCAGCAAACAGACATCCTTGACAGCTACGATGGTTTTATAAGCAACAAAGTGAAGACGGTAAAAACAGCTGCTTTCAACACTTCCCTTCAGAGCATAACTCTTTAATACTCTGCTTCACAATTAATCCAATGTATTAATATGACAAAAATGTCTGGTCACATGATGTGAAATATGAAATGACACTTTTTTCATGCATTCATCAAATTGCCTGTTTTCATAATGCACATCCATACCTGCAGTTTTCTTGCCATGTAGACGACTTCATGCGAAGGAGGGTTATATTTGTAACAGTTGGAAAACATCAGTCGGACGTCCGCAGCAAACTCTGCAGCCTTTGCATACTCGCCCTGGTCCATTTTCTTCTGAGGAAGGGACATGTCAACATGAGGTGTTAAATAAAGGCTATGGTGGGATGAGAGAGCATGACCGTCACCATCTTACTCTGATGGTGCTCAGGTCCATTGGTTGCTTGATGATATCGTGGTAGTCGTGAAGGCCCAGAGCCACAACGTCAACAGGGACATAGAAGGGCCAGGCGTAGGCATAGTGTCTCTTTGACAGCATTTCCTTCAGTACATCATTGCAGCACTTGAGAGCCACAGATAGTCTGACCTTCTTGTGCTCAAAGGGAAAGTCCTTCCTTGGAGGTTTAATGGACCGTCCGCTGCTTCTCCTGCAGGATAAAGTCGCAGGTGTTGTATGGTCCTCTCGTGGGGACACTTCACTGCTGACGACTGGCGACGGGTTCAAAGGTGCAGAATCGGATTTCCTTTTCAAGCCCTTTTTCATCTGGATATTTAGGTAAAGCGGACATACAGCAATTCACAACTAAAATATAGATGCATCCTCTCTGAAGTTCTGAATATAAGAAGGTTAAAATGTCTCTACAATTACTGATCATGCATTATTTTCAAAAAAAACAATAGATTTATTTTGATATTTTTCCTCCCATCAACAGCGTCAATCTGCACTCTAACAAAAGGGGGAAAAAAAGCTAACTCCTATATGCTGCTGCTGCTCAAGACACCTACAGTTTCATCAATTTTTGTAGAGAGCCGATTGTGTTGGAGGAGCGTCTCATCCGAGGGAATGACTGGCCCAGTCTGCTTGAGATCAGCTTTAGATACCAGTGATCTCCGCATTAAACCTGCAAGACAGGAGGCAAACGGAAAGTTACCCTTTAAAAATATACCGCTGAAACATTTTTCTTAAGCTATGTGGCCTTCTGCAAATACAGATGCTCAATACAATTAAAGAGTTTTGTGGGCACTTTAAACTTTAGCTATACTTAACATGTTATACAAGGGTGCTGTGAAGTACCTTCACTCATCTTTCTCCCTTTGACTTCACACTCTGGTTTAGGCATAACTGTTAATTTCTCCTGAAAAATCTTCTCCAGGGTCTGTGCCATAAAAACCACACCATCTCCAGGCTGTGGAAAGCAAAATAAAACTTAGTTCTTTGTCCCTCTCTGCACTATTTACACAGTTCCAAACTAAAAAACCCCCCAAAAACCAGAAATTCAGCAACATCACAGGCGGGGTTGCCTTATATTGAAGATGTATGTATAACCACAATATCCTTACCTTATTGTACACATAGCAGTTGGCAAACATGGTGTTTAAGTCTTGAATACACTCCAATGCGTGCCAATAATATCTGTTTTTGAGACGCTTTGTTATAGTGCTCAGATCCATTGGATTTGTAATAACTGTATAATAATCCTGAAAACAAAGATCTTGCCATTATTATTGGATGAAATGAATTGAATTGAACAAAATCAATTGTGGTACATTTGGGATATACATACTAGGAGACCAAGTGCCACTGCATCGACTGGCTGTTGAAAGGGCCAAGAGAAATGATGTCTCCATAAAGCTTTGATCACCACCCTCTCTAAATAATTCAGCTGATTTGTTACACGTCCAGGCCTCTTGGAATTAATGACCTCTGGTGGAGGAGGATTTCCACTCACAGAGGGGCGTACTCTCCCTGGAACTGCGTTGTCCAAGGGCCACGAATAAGAAGGTGCATTAGTATGCCTTCCTTCAGCTTTATATCCATCACACATTTTTCTATACAAGGATGAAAAAAAAAGTTAAACATACAACATTTCTTAATTCTCAATATTAAGCAAGATACGACCTTTTTTTTTTTAGTTCTTTAGACACTTCAACCAGAAGGTAAAACTTGACATGACAAATTCAAAGTGGGATTAGCAACAGGCTTCTTTAAAACAGCAACAATGGCTGCCTATTTTTCTTCAAAACATAATATGGTTTAATTTGGGAAAGTGTAAAAACTGAAGTGAGTTCAGTGGTGCTATCTTCATAAATCACTTTAGGAAGCACGAGGTGAAGATGTTTTAACTTGCAGTCCAAAAAGCCCTAAAAACCAAAGTAGTCTGCTCCTACAGCTTAATATGCCCAACTATGAAGATTGATATGTCAACCCTGTTAATATCTCAAACCTGGCTGCAGAAAATAGATTAACGGGAAAATATTGGCTACATGTCAATCTTCTAAATCACTTTGACTATAGAACTACAAAAAATTAGGGCACCCAAGCAGTTTATGTTAAATAAAACTAATAGTTTGAATTCTTAAAACTTGAGTTACCATTAATTTATAATGGTTACTCATAATGTTCTGGCCATATTTTAGGGGGGAAAAATCGGCTTTTCATAAAATATAGAAAAATGCATGTTGATTGCCAGATCTAAATGACCCTTGAATACAGATAACATAGACCCAGCTCACACTCCCACCTCTGCTTTACTTGCTGGCGGCTGTTATTGCGCCCCCTACAGCGTTGGAGCGGTAGAGGCCTGAGGCCTTCAATAATGTTCTCCATCTGTTCTCAGGAAACAAGTTTGTGTATCACATTAACAGCCAGTGTCTTATTTTAAGATGAAAACATCTCAAATACGTTGTGGACTTATGTCCAGACTTGTTGTAAAATTTCATTTATAGTAAAATAGTTATTATTAAACACCGATGTTCAAATGACATAACTATTAAAAAGAAAATTATTATCTCTTGTTTGACTTTAGTGAAACTAAACTTGCAAAATATACAAAGAGAACACAGGTGTTCAAGCATGGTTCAAAAATTAATTTTTGTTTAGATTAAATGTGGAAATGACGCAGATCCGCTTACAGGTGCGCTGTCGGCGTTACGACCGCATCTAAATTACTCTTACAAGCCCACAAAGAACATTGGGGAGGGGGCAGTTGTTTAGAAATGCCCGGAAACAAGCAATTAATTTCTGACTGACACCCATTTGTGGACCAACTCTTGTAAAATACACCTGTGACGTCCCACTTAATTAGCCGATTAAGATAACAGCAGACCAACCCGTTTAGCCTTAATTGTTAATCTGTGCCAAAAGACAACTAATTGCCTTGAATACATGTACCATGAACACAGTTTATATATTCGGGGGTTTTTGTTTGTTTGTTTGTTTGTTTTTGGCCTTATTTTAATTTCAAGTACAATACCTTGAATCCCTAAATGAACATTTCTTCGCCAACGCTAGCTAGCATTAGCGGGGAACAAATTGGCATTCTGGGCTACATGTTAGCTTCAACAAACCAGTCACTCAAACACAATTACACTGCACATTCCACCACAGTTGTGTGTTCAAAGCTCATGTTGTCGGATGATGAAGGTTGGTGTTACCTGGGAAGCTACGGCGGACTTGTCTTCTGCTCTTCAGGCACAAACGTCTCCATGCGGCCCGAGGCGGCTGGATTTATGCCGCCTGGTGCTGCTCCAACTGATTGGCCACATCTACTGGCTGTTTAAACGCTTTAAAGCTCCATCATATCATTGAAAATCTATCAAATATTTAACTTTAAAACCAAAATAAGGTGGCCAGGTACCGGGATTTCAAAACAATACGTAAATATTGGTGGTCTCGTCGTCTAGATGTTAAAATCGTTAATTTGCTTCGTTTGATGTTAGATCGAGCCCCATCAAATGGTAATCTACAGCTAAAGAACATTATGTTTTCCTCAAATTGCACATTTAAACGCCTCAGAAGTGTTCTTAAGTAGTTTCCAGGTTTATCATTGAGATGTTAGTGGAGCATCAAAACTTTAGTCGGTTATTTCTAACAAAGCACCATCCGTTCTCTATTAGGCCCACGCTGAAGTCTTTAATTTTGTTCAATTCTATTAAGTTTGATCAGAAATGATTGCACATCTTACTTCATATATATGCAGCATTTCCCAGGGCTTCTCATTTTTCATCTCTATAATAGCAAAAGAGCAAAAGTTTGGGCATTCCTGCTGAAAATGGCTGGTATAGTCAACATTTAGGCAACCAGAAGAGGAGATGAACTCCAAAATGCATAAAGGTAGACATGAAATACTCATTTCAATGTTAAACAATATCAGCATGTTAGTTTTGTATAATTTCAAAATAAAAGGGGAAATCAGGGACATTGCTTGTTTACAATTATCATTAATAGAGGTCAGCTGATGCTAATTTTCAAAGCTTTACAAATGCCCAGAATCATCTGGATCTTGTCCCAAAGATCAGCAGCCATGGGTTCTTCAAAGAAGTTAAACATCTGGCTCTGGATGTGGGAGTTTACTGTTAGAGAGACATCTGCACAAATATGATCATCAGGGAAGAGCCATCAGAAGAAAACCTCTCCTGCATCCTCAAGACACCATTTAGTGTCATAAATTTGCAACAAAACAAAAATTCTAGATGAGCTTTAAAAAAAAATGTCTCCAGCTGCAGCGAGTGAAGGTGTGTTTGGACACCAAAGGACAGAGAATTTGGTGAAAAGAACTCCTTTCCAACTAGCCAGCTTCCATGGGTGGAGGAAAGTCATAAATCAATTCCAAGAAATTCAGGACGTAAACACAAGACCATCTGTAAATAAGCTGACGTTCAAAAGATGATTGCTTCTACAAATGGATTATGATCCGAAACACATTTCAAATCCATGAAAGATGACCTGAGGAGGCACAAGCTGGAGGTTTTTCTGTGGCCCCTCACAGTCTGAAAATATTTGATATAAACATAAAGGAAAATGAGTGTAGACCTCAGAAGAGCAGTGAGGGAACAGGGTGTAATACTGGCCAAAGGGGGCGCTGCAGAGCACTAACCGCAGAGAGGCCAAACCTTTGCTGGAGGCCCTTGTCCTTCTCTGTTTTAAAAATGATTTTATTTATGAAGGGAATGTAACTTAATGCCTTGAAAGATCAGTCCATCTTGCTAAATTCTTAAGTAAATGACAGTATAATATACTGCAAACATGAGCTGAACACCCTGCAATGACTTCCGCTTTATAAACACTAAAACTTTAACCTTTCACATTGGTCTTTCACAAAGCTGGCAAATTGCGGTAACTAGTGTGAACTATTGGTTTCAACACTAAATCACTGTAAACAAACCCAAGTGAGGCCTCAGTTTATGTCCCACTTTACTGAAAAATGATAACCACAAAAAGAACAGGAAGTCAGTGTAAATGCATTTTTCTCTACAAATCCAGAGGTGGTTTGATAGTGGAGAGATAAATGTGCATTTTTTTAATCACAGATCATGAAGCACACAGAGAAACCTTGGCTGTGTTTTAGCTCCACATTGAGAGGCCAGAGCCAGAAACGTGTCATGAGGTGACTAAGCTACCCACTGCTGCGTCACCATGCCAGGATTCATAAAACACAAAGAACAGCCAGTCCGGCTGGCTACTTACACCGACGTTCACAAGACCGAGCGGACCTGTGCCAGACGCACATCTACAGGATCTCAGTCCCTTTGTATTTTGTAGCCATTTATGCAAATATCCACTTTTTGTGCTTAACACTTAACAAATGCCTCCAGGAGATTTAGTCATGATTTCAAACATGCTGTAGCTCTATTTCCAGCTATTTGTAATCTGATGAGTACCAATTTAAGTTTATGTTGTATTTAAATTCTGAACTTTTCTAACTGTTAAATAAAATACAGCAGACGTGATTTCAAATTGAATCCAGTCTTGATTTGTGTGGCCACAGTGCAGTGGTTGGCGAATGAAGACCCAGAGTTCATTTCTTCACATTTGCGGTTTCATCCCTTTAAGAAGCTGTTAATAACCTTGACTTCATCAGAGGACAGAGGAGCGATCCTGTAACCTTTCAGCTCAGGTTTACCTATAATTAAACAAAAATACACATGATTAGATTCTCACCAATTTTAACAGAGCCTACACTGTGATTCTCAGGCTTTTCCTGAAAAATGTGATTAAACAAACTAGTGATTATAACATACATTAAAAGTAATAGTTTAATTAATAAAAATTAAAAACAATAGTACTGCAGGAGTGCAGTCCAGATGTTTCGCAGTACAGTGATGGAGTGTTGTGTGACACGTTTCCATCACTCATAAAAGGTTTTATTTCTATTTATCTACCTGCTGAACAGCCCTGCTGACCCCCCCCTCAGACTCCCTTTTAGGTTCCCCCTAAAAGTTTCCCCCCATATGAGCCTAGTCCCACTCAAGGATTCCTCCTGTTGAAGGGGACTTTGTCTTTGCCATTTTTGCTTGTGAAGCACCCTGACTCAATCATTACGGTTATCGATTCAATATAAATATAGTTGAATGGAATTGAAATTGAATTTAGACTTTGGTTGCTTCAATCAAACTCATGTTCACATTAACACATTCCCAAGCATAATACTGTATCATGAACAAATAACGGAGCTGGGGGCTTTCCAAAGTCTCAGGAAATACTCGGCTTATCCAGTCCAGCAGGGTTTGTCAAAGTGATTCATGTTTCAAAAGCCAGTGTCTTGTTTTTAAACAGTTCATTTACAATATTATGACATGATTCCTTTGGAAATGATTGTCTATCCAAAAAATGGTTTCATGAACTGAAAGCATGTCTCTCAAACTGTACAAAAAGGGTTTTTTTTGTGAGAAAAGGTACCTTGTATCTCATTGAGACGATTGACTTTTTCCTTTAGTCCTTTGTGAAGGGCTTTGATCTCCTCATCCAGCTGCTTTTGGTCTATAAATGAGAAACCAACAGATGTAATTGAAGCTTTCCGACAGCAAAAACATATATATATGATTTTCCAATGCACTGCAAAGCTTACTAGGTGATGTGTGTGTGTCTTTATTACCTTTATGGATCATTTCTGTGGTCTTCAATTTAGGAAATTTAATGAACATATTTCCAAAACAAACCTTCACTTTCTCTAAAAAAGACATTTTCATATTTAATAAATCAATCATTTTTAAACACCAGTCAATTTACATCCATACGCTATAATCATTAAAACACTTAAAAGTAAAAAATTGCTGACAACATAAGGGACTGAAGGGTAACTCACCTGTATCTGACATTTCATTTTTTATTGCACTCAGTGCCTCTCTGTTCTTGTTTCTTTTGTTATCCAGGTCCACAATCTAAAACATGAAAATAACAGAAAATAACAGTGAAATAGAGGATAATATAGTGAGAATTGTATTATTGTAATGGGGATTTGTAAATCTAACATCTTTGTGGAAAACACAGAGAACTAGTGTTCCATTTTGTCTTAATTTAGGGACACAAAAGGGAATCTCACACCAAATGCCAAGGCCAACAATTTACTTACGGAGCATAAATGAATCAAGTTTTTCAGCAACTTTATCACAGTTTAACTTTACCCACTCAGGATCTCTGGAGTTCAGCCAGAGTGAACACAGCGCTCTTGGTTACTCTATTTGCTGACTGGTCAAAGTTCTTCCTAGAGCTGACTGTTCCAAACATATTTAATTTTAGAATGATGGAGGCCAAAGGGTTCCTGATCAGTGCAAGACAGACAGACAGACAGACAGACAGACAGACAGACAGACAGACAGACACACACACACACACACACACACACACACACACACACACACACACACACACACACACACACCAGATCTGGGGGAGATAGAATCCTACATATAACCTCGGAGGTGATTTTTTTTTTTCTTTGGACCTCATGATTTATTTTTTTTTTTCATTGAGATCTTTTGGTGGGTGTCTTTTCCAACCGTGTCCATACAACTGAATTCACCACAGGTGGACTGCAGTCAAGATGGATTCAGACGGATTCAGAGGTAGCTCTAGCAAGTTCTACTTCAAGTGTCAAAGGGTCCGATGCAAGATTTTAGCTTTTCTTTTATATATACTATGTAAAAGCCTGCCATTTAAAATGCTGCTGGAGATAATCTAACTTGCTCAAAAACTGCTGGAGATAATCTAACTTGCTCAAAAACAGACTATTCTGTTATTCTATAAACTATTCTCTTATTCTATTAACAGTAGCAACTTCTTTGCACTTATAGCCTCTTACAATACTAATTTATAAAATTTTGAAATTATGTAAAATATTCCTATATAGCTTTGCAAAAGGTTGAAAACTGTTTAAATTGTATTTAATCGTATCATAATGCAGATAGGCCGAATGCACAGGTTAAAGTAGCTTATACGGCCTAATGTCATCTGAAGATTTTGCCTTTAATTGCTTAATTCTACAGCTACCTGTTGTTTAGTCGTGAGAACATCTTCAGCTGCTTCCTCAACTTCGGTCAAATATTCTAAAATCCGTTGAGTGTCAGCGTCCATTGTTTACG
Organism: Arothron firmamentum; assembly: GCA_016586285.1. NCBI lineage: Eukaryota > Metazoa > Chordata > Actinopteri > Tetraodontiformes > Tetraodontidae > Arothron > Arothron firmamentum. The sequence continues at coordinate 15,036 of BJFM01004541.1, read as the reverse complement.
CGTCTTCTTCTGCTGCTGCTGGTTTTTCTGCTTCTTCTTCTGCTTCACCACCGTTTTAAATGGCGGCTGGCAAACAGCGTCTAGGCTCATTACCGCCACCTACCATGTTGGAGAGAAATCGCCCCTTTAAGAGTTCGTATTACTGAAAATAATCCCGACTAAATAATACTAGTGAATCTTACATTTTTTGAAATAATGAAATTAAACTCTGCCCGAATAGATAGAATATTTCTTTCAATAAAGTGTTCAGTTTCTAATTGCCTTATTTCTCTTTGCCTGTTCAGTGTTGTAGTGCTGGTGTGTAAAATGGCATGTTTATTAGGTGCAGTGCTTTACTGAATTGAGAATGACCTAGACTGTGTTAAAATATCGCCCTCTTTATTGTCCCCTTTAGCTGTCGACTGGTAATCCCTATATCTCAGCCACGCTGTCTCTCTTTCAAAATGTTCTTATGGTTAACCCTAAGCGTTTTGTTTCACTTTTAGTATGACTATGATAACCTGTTGTTTCAGAGCCCTCTTAATGAGTCATTTCCTTTTATTTCTGTATGAGCTGGTACCCACATAAATGTCAAATTTTTTCGAGTCAGTAAAAAGTTAGATTTCACCGATAATTTCCTGTCTGCTCTGCGTACAGCAGAATCTGTGCATATGATTACCTCCTGTATCTGACTCTACTCTTTCCATTGTAAAGCTGATAAAATTGCCATTATTTTGACTGTAAATATAGATAAATGACTGATCTGTTATTTTCTTTGGAAAAGTTTCAGGCCTGAACAATTAAAGGCAGAGCCCATATTTCCTGTCTCTAGATCCTTGGATTCATCCGTGCATACCGGAGACTTTCTGATAAACTGTTCAACCAGGAAAGGAATATTTGCACAGTCTGTTTTTCTTTCTGTTTTCAATTTATTTTTTGTTTGTATTATCACTTGCTTCTTTTCACTCCTAACCAGACGGTGGCAGTAATTCACCAAAACGTAATTGTGCCAACCGCCAGAAGAAGAATGAAACGTAGTACCGAGACTGACCAGTAAGGGGCAACAATGTGCCACAACGCATCTAAGTGTCAGAAGTTTTGAACAGAGAAGAAAAAGACGAACGACGCAGAGAGGAACGTCCACACGTTTAATTGTGTCCCAGAGCGCCATTGGAAGTTTCAAAGCGGTCAGATATGCTATTTAAAATGTTACCAAAACTAATAGACACTAATATTCAATGCATGTGTGAGAAGATGTTGTATAGTAAAAATATCGAGCCTTTGCTTCCCACCCCTCACGGTCAATAGTACATTTATTGTCATCACAAAGCTAAGTCAACATTTGGTGTAGCCACATATAACCTAAGTTCCAGTGAGCCGTACATGTGTAAAATTCAGCCACAGTTGCATGTCTGTCGGCTCTCTGGGATCGTAATGTGTAAAATAACGTCGTCTACTTACCGAAGTGATATTATTTTGAGTGCACCTAACGGAACTAAGTAGATAATGTGTTTTATACTCATCTGTTGCAGCCAACGTGGTCCAGAATGTATCGTCCAAAACCAACTCTGAAAGACCGTCAACACCTGTACAAGCTGATCATAAGCCAGCTCCTTTATGATGGCTACATCAACATCGCCAACAACCTTATCAACGAGGTCAAGCCGGAGAGTGTGGTGTCGCCATCGGAACAGTTGATGCAGCTGGCAAAGATCGGTACTACTGTCTTCTTAATTACTTGCTTCTTTCAGACACGAGTGAAGACTTTATGGACCTGAACTGTGCATATTGTCATTTTTTTTAGGGATGGAGAATGATGACAGTGCAGTGCAGTATGCCATTGGGCGCTCGGACACCGTTGCGCCTGGTGTGGGTATTGATCTGGAGTTCGACGCTGATGTCCAGACAATGTCTCCAGAGGCATCCGAATATGAGACCTGTTATGTAACCTCCCATAAGGGACCATGCCGGGTGGCTTCATACAGCCGGGATGGCCAGTTGATAGCCACCGGTTCTGCTGATGCCTCAATCAAGATCCTGGACACGGAGCGCATGTTGGCCAAGAGTGCCATGCCTATTGAGGTGAGCAAGAGTTTACAGTGGTGCTTGGAAGGTTTGAAAGTCTGTGGACTTTTCTAGATTTCTCTTAATCATATGTATTGCATTTTTTTTCATTTTTTTTTACTCATAAAAACTGTCAGCATAAAAATGACTCGGCGGAACCTGTGTCACAGCCTCGGCAAAGAGGTACTGCAGCGTGATCTTCCAAAGGTGGTTCGTGCTCAAAATCTTCCCAGTGTGGCTCAGCTAAAATAATTCTGCAAAGACTGGGCCAGAATTCCTCAACGGCGACTCATTGCCCATTAAAGGGACAAATACTTTGGTTTGAATAACCCTTTACCTTCACTGAAAGGAGCCACTGTTTAAAAGCAGCATTTTTGAAAGATTTCCGTCTGGGTGTATTTCATTTACTGAGCTCTGGGATGTGGGATTTAAGTGTTCACTTTATTTCCTTTAAAGATGCATTTCCCCGTTAACGTGACTTATGTGAGTAACAGTATAATGACAGAAAGGTAACATTGTTAGCATATGGCTAAGATGGGGTGTAGAGGTGGATGGGATCATTTACTTGATGGACAGAGCTGCAGGCCTCTATCACTCACCCGGCACTCCTGACCCTTCGTGTGCAGCTAGCCTTGCCTGCCATACAAACCTCTTTCAGGCCCGTGGAGCTTTCTCATGCACCACTGTGACTCACTTTCATGCTGCTTTGTGTTTAAAATAGTTTCTCTGCTACTTCAGAGAGCGATGCAGACAGGAAGCTACTGTGTTACCCTCCCTGGTTTCACTGGATACTTTTTGAGCTGAGTTGATGAATGCTCACGATCGATACATTCCTACTGTATGTCTGCATATTTGTTGGGTTGGGTTGGGTTTTAGAATATTCTAAATTAGCCAATGATTTGATACTAATATAAAAGAACATGTGTAAGGATGCAACAACCATGTTGCAAAAGCAAAACTTGCCGTGTGATTAAAATGTGACTAATTAGGTTCTTTTAACTCCTTGACACCCACAATAAAATGCAGTGACTGTTTCAAAAAAAAAAGCTAAATTATTAGAGGCTGTGTAAAAATTGATCTTCAATGTTGTGACTGATCAAGTTTAGGAGATCCGGCCGTATGGGGCAAGTCACTGAATTTTCATATTATAAAGACAGCTATGAGAAATAGAAAAAAAACAACAACTATCCACTGGACAGATTCTTTTTTTCTGGGATCAGACCAGACTATAGCAGTAGGAACCAGGGCACATCATCCTGGGGCTTCTACAGCCTCTTCCTGCTTCGAAGGCTCTATCCCAGTTCCCAGTTAAAGCTATCTTTTCTGATTAACCTGAAGAGGAAAATAAAATCTTTTTCTGACCATTGCAGGAAAGTTCTCAACGGTTCAAAAACTTCCAAGCACCTCTGCGGTTCATCCTGCCAGAGCAGAATTTGGTCCGGTGTCTGTTTGGTGAACTTCTTTCTCCTCTAACGCTCCAGGTGATGATGAATGAGACGGCCCAACAGAACATGGAGAACCATCCTGTAATACGAACACTTTACGACCACGTTGATGAGGTCACCTGCCTCGCCTTCCACCCAACCGAACAGATTCTAGCTTCCGGCTCGAGGGATTACACCCTCAAACTCTTTGACTACTCAAAGCCCTCTGCAAAAAGAGCCTTTAAATACATCCAGGTAGGCTTCTCACGTTGATAGTTACTCTTAGGAATGTGGCTAAGTAAAGCAGACGAGTATGAAAATGGCTGAAAGCACTTAAAAACAAAAAGTAATCGCTGCATCTAACCAGTCTTTCTCTCCTGGCTCATGTGCAGGAAGCAGAAATGCTCCGTTCAATCTCCTTCCACCCTTCAGGAGACTTCTTATTGGTGGGAACGCAGCACCCGACCCTCCGCCTCTATGACATAAATACCTTCCAGTGCTTTGTGTCGTGCAACCCGCTGGACCAGCACACCGACACCATCAGCAGCGTCAACTACAACCCCACCGCCAACAGCTATGTCACCTGCAGCAAAGACGGCAGCATTAAACTCTGGGACGGCGTCTCCAACCGCTGCGTCTCCACCTTTGAGAAGGCCCACGATGGAGCCGAGGTCTGCTCTGCCATTTTTTCCAAAAACTCCAAGTACATCCTGTCGAGTGGCAAAGATTCTGTGGTCAAACTGTGGGAGATCTCCACAGGACGGACACTAGTCAAGTACACAGGTACGCACAATTTATTACACTACTTTGTACTCGTAGTCATCGTTTGTTGTCGTTTTTTTTTTAATCTCAATATTTTGATTATTGATGAAAAAGGGATGTCTGGTAACGTGTTTGCGTAAAACATTTTACATATAAAAATACAATGTTGCATCTGAAATGAGAATATTGGTCCAGGTGGGGACAGGAACAGACAGAAGCTACACCCTCAGACATCGTTTATGGCAGTGGGGGGCAAACTGAGGCCCGGGGGCCACATGTTGCCCAATGAACTATTTAATCCGGCCCTCACAATCATTTCTCCAAAAGCCAAATGAAGAGGGTTGTCAGCTTGATGGGTAAGAAAAAGGTTCAGACCCCCCCTTCACCTAGCATGCTAACATGTCCTCTCAAGAAGGTGGGGCCAAACATCAGTTGGAGCTTCATCATCCATCTCTAGTTGCACCAATTTACAGGCTCTTCAACATATTTCCTCAGTCAATCGTCCATCGAGCAGGATTTGTAGCTAACCTCTGATCCTCATTGGGGGGTTAGTGTCCTGCAGCACCTGACCGGCCCCTCCATCAAGATCTACAACCCAACGTGGCCCTTCAGGTCAGGTGGTCAGTAGGTTTTCTGAACCTTAATTTCAAACTAGATGCAGAATTTACTGAACTGAAACGAGGACCTATCATTATGTGATGTTAGCGTGAGTTAGTGAAAGCATATCACATGCGTAAGTGATAACATTATTAACATTATATAAGGCTGGGTGAACGCATCGTTAGGCGGCAGCCTGGTTTCGCTCCGGACCTCAGACGCTCCTCAACTGCAGACGACGTTCTCAGATCTGCTTCAAGTCCAGTAAGAGCCAAATCTGAAGGTTCATCAAGGACTCGGTGTGACTTTCCGAAAGCGTAAATTAGCAGCTGGCTGCCAGGGCTGGTATCAGATGTGGCATATCGCCAGCATGCACGTCAGCGGTGTCATCAGCGGGGTGGGAGATGATTGCAACCCAGGGGGGGGGACACACCGGGAACGCACAACGAAGACCAGCAGGAGGCCGCAAAGATCCGAGCTAGAGCCCACTGCTCACCTGAAGAGTCAGGAGAAGGCCTGGACTGGGCAGAGGTGACGGCTGCTTTAATAGTTTGGATAGTTGCCTCCATCTCCTCCTGCGGCCAGGTGCTGGACCCCCTACCGCCCTACCGGGTGGGTGGGTGGGCGGGTGGGTGGGTGCGCTGCTGTCCTCCTGACTGGGACCTTTTCTCCGTGTTGTCCGCAGGCGCCGGGCTGAGCGGCCGTCAGATGCACAGGACGCAAGGAGTGTTCAACCACACGGAGGACTACGTGCTGCTTCCAGACGAGCGCACCATCAGCCTGTGCTGCTGGGACTCGCGCACGGCAGAGCGCAAAAACCTGCTGTCCCTGGGACACAATAACATTGTGCGGTGCATCGTGCACTCCCCCACCAACCCCGGCTTCATGACCTGCAGCGATGACTTCAGGGCCCGCTTCTGGTACCGCAGAACCACCACAGACTGATCCTTTTGACCTGTTGGGCTTCCTGGCATCTTTGTTCTCACCATTTTCTACGCATTTGTAGTAACTTAGCTTTTTATTATTTGGTAAATATGTTTTTTTTGTGGGGGGGTGGGGGGGGGGTATATAAGTGGAGCCTGTTGTCTGTGGTGATTTCACGTGAGGCCCAGTAAACGCTAATCTATCTGAAGAAATGATCTGAAAGTCCACACTAGTGCCCCGAGCAGGTGATCTAGGAACCCACAGCGAGTGTTTTATTTAAACTGAATATCAGCTATGATTTAAAGTCCATCCCTTTTACTAATTAACAATTATCCACCGCAAAATGTGGCGCTGTTGTAATCAGATGATAACAAATGAGGAGGTTTTCTGGTCTCTTTGTGAAACTAAGGACACGCCTACAGGCTTCAGATCCATGAACAAAGTCTGTGGGAAAAAACCCCCTTCCAACAACACCCACTGTGATCCGTGCACAGCGCCAAACGTGACGCCTGGCGGCCTCCGCAGGTCGGGCTGCGGACAGATGTTGTTGCAGCTGGCCTTGACAGATGTGTTTGAAACGTTGCGTAAACTCGATTGTCATCTGTGCGCACACATGCATCGTGTAGTCAATAAAATCCAGGTGATACGACGGCTCTCTTTGCTCCCTCGGTGGGTTTCTATGCGGAGCCTTTTCGGGGCGGCTCGGCCTGCGCCGGCCTCAGCTGGGAGGAGGGCGGGCGCAGCGGCGAGATGGAAGGAGCTGTCTGAGGCCCCCAGAGAGGAGCCCGTGGCAGCTGATGGGTCTGGCGAGAGATTTAAAACGATCGCACAAGGAGTTGGAGTCGGCCATGACGCTGTCTGGAAGACACAAGTGGAGGACTTTCAAAATAAGAGCTTCAGTTCCAGAGTCTTGACCGAGGCGGCTACACCACCCATCTGATTCTGAGCCTCGCACCACTAACTGTGTGTGTTCTTCAGCCTGGACACACATTTGGCTGGTACATTGTTGTAGACTGGCTTGTTCTTCTGAATGTTAGTATAATTGCAACCGTTTTGGTATCAAACTGACCCTGACTGCTCTAAATGTAGGTCAGGCAGGCTACAGGGGGGGAAACAAACAAACAAACGCGTACATCAGCACAGCAGCACCGGTTTGCCCGTCTAACCTCACCTCCAGTGCGCAAAACGTTGCAGATTTCCAGAGGTGTGAAACTCTCGTTCACTAGTGCACACACACACACACGTTTGCTTCAGGCTTCAATAAAATACACAAAAGTCACCATCACTGATCACTTTACCCTGAATTTTTTTTTTATTCATATAGCTCGATGCTCTGCCAGCTCTATTAGTGGAGGATATTATGACTATTTCAATGAAGTATTACAATGAAATAACATGCAATGTCCCATAGGTTGAAAGATTACAGACACAAAATACCACAATAAATAACGCAGCTTCCCTGCAGCCAAAAAAAAAAAGAAGAAAAGATGCATTCATCTCTCAATCAATTGCTGCCATGTGGTTTGACCAGGACATAAATAAATTCAAGTGGTTCTAATTTTAAACGAGTTCCCTGCTGTATCTCTCATATTTACTGTTTTATTACCAGGCTATCTGGCTGGGCCATCAGTCATGGGCGGTAATAACGACATTATTACTGTTATTATTATTATTATGTTCATAAAGTTGTGTCCTTCAGAAACACCCCATCCAACACGCACGCACACACACACACACACACACACACACACACACACACACACACACACACACACACCCCACCCCCAGTCTATCCCGACGTAGTTGTGAATTGAACATGGCGACTGTACCAGTATATTGTATTTGCAGATTACCTTACGACGTGACCCAGTTCATGATCGAGTGCGATGCTTGCAAAGACTGGTTCCACGGCAGGTAAGGCCACATTTTCCTACATGTCGCGTTTGTGTGGCGCTGCGCTGCCGTGGAATAAACAAAAATGGCGAGTCTGGCTGCGTTTGACAGCTTTGTTGCGCTCCGTCGCCCATTTACATTCGACGAGAGGCCGCTCGGACAAGAAGAAGGCGGGGTTAGCGTGGCTGCTCATGGCTCTTTCATTTCTTTTGCACTAATAACGCCAAGCAGTGTGCTGTGGAGGCTCGGGGCGGTAATGGAGTGTTATTTGTCTTTTGCGCCGAGCTGCGCGGGGATGAAGCATCCCGCCGCCGCCGCCGCCGCCGCCGCTGCCGCGTCCCCGGACTGAATCATTCCCGATCCGGCAGCAGGCGGCAAAAGCCCTGCAGACCGTCTGCGCATTCTCTCCCTCCGCATCCCCACAATGTCACTCATCTCCAAGCACACCGTTTCGTCTTCTCTACCCACTACATTCCCCCCCTGGACGCGGGGGGAAATCACGGCTGGAGCGTGAGCGTGAGGCGGGCTGGCTGCGCAGCGGCTCCGCGCAACAAAGCTCGCTCCTGGAAGCCGCTTTGCGCGGGGCTCCGCGGTGGTTTCGCCTTTCACCGGGCTGGGGGTGATGAATGACGGGGACTTTGTGAGCACTTTGGTCCACATTTGGCGCATTTGAACACCGTGCCGGTCCAGATGTTGGCGCCCTGGCAAGCCTGGGCGCCACACGGCACCTTCTCCGCCGTGCACACTGATCTCAGAGCAGCTGTCATGTCCTCAGTCTGCTCGGTGGGGCTCCTCGGCTCGGCTCGGCTCCTCTGTTTGTTTGGGAACTTTCAGGATGTTCAGCTCAACTTCTCCTAACTTTTGCTTGTCTGTGTGCAGACCGTAGACGCGCTGAAGGCCGCAGTTTGGACAGCTTTCTGCTGCCATGTCACTAAAAACAAAAAAAGGGTGTTAATTTACATCCCAGTGAGGGAATTTGTGCAGAGGGAAGAATTACATGTTGAATTCAGTGTCTGATCAGCTGCTGAATGGGCTTTACTGTGGTTGTCCTTGACCACGGAAAGCTTTTTTATGTGGCAGACCCTGGTTCATCCTGTCACGCTCACATCCACACGCGTCCAGACGTCCTCCCCTCTGCTCCTTCAGGAGAGACAACGTTTACGTTCGTGTACGTCCGTGTGCTCCAGATGCAGCTCCGGGCGTCCAGGGTCAAACCCGCGACCTTTCGCATCGCCGCGGCAACCGCTGGGCCGCCCAAACTTCAAAAGAAAAAACAACTCTGACTTGAACATTTGAAAGCTGTGATAGATGCTGTTTTACTTCTGAGGGAATGAGACTTTTATTGGATTTTATTTTCACTAATGTCTGAATTTGTAATTGTGAGAGTAGAGCAACAGGAAGAGCGGGAACTAGATCGCATTCCAAGCACAAGCGCGTTTCAAATTCTGAATGATACGTTAGAAAAATGAAGCTGGGATGAAGTCAGATTACTGTCATGCAGGAGGCGAGGCTCCACCTGATACATCAGATCAGAAGGGACGAGGACAAGGGACAAACATTCAACTTGAATGTGGAACAAAGTGGTTGGTTTTACTCAGAAGTTCTGGGTTTGTGCTGATTTTAAGGCGCAGCCCGACAGCAACACGCTGGACATGACGCCAGTTCTTCTGTGCTGTATAAATAATGGGTGAAAATGCAGAACGGGATTAAAAATATTGACATTTGGACAAACCCTGTGTCGTTTTTTTTTTTCTTTCTTTGTTTTTTAGGGACGCTAACCTTTCATTGACATTAGTATTCAGGGCCTTTGTTGTGACACCTGAACCTTCACCGTGGGGGGGTCTCTCCTCAGTCTTGATTCCATCCGGGGCTGAATTCAGGCGATTGCGCGTGATTTGGGGAGACACACACGTCTTTGTTACGTCCCACAACTGACCACATGACCCAGGGGGTAAAAACCCAATCATATGATGAGGAGAGGTGAGAGCTCAGCGAGGACTGATGGAGGCTCCGGTCAGGAGGAGGCTGCTAAGAAGACAGATTAAAACCTGCAGTTTTGGTTTATTAGCGGTCACTTGGTAAACTTAGATTTTGGCACATTTACATTTAATAGACAGATATACAGATAGTTAATTTAATCAACTAGTGAGATTTGTATGTTGTAAGTAAGAATTGTGGGATATGAAGTGTTGAATTCTCTGTTGTGGACTATTGGTACTTGCACTGGTCTTAGATAAATGTGGGATGCCTTTAATTATGTATGTGACCCATAATGCTCACAGCAATAAAGCTAAGGAGTCTCAGACGTTAACTTCATCAGCAGAACTGAAAGCAGGTTAATAAACGTGAGCGTGGCCATTCTTTGCCATCATTTACCTGAATTACATTTCCTCTTCTGATGCGTGTCGCAGTGGGCCCGGTGTCAAACCCCCCACTTAAACAGTCAGCTGCATCTTCTTTAAGCCTTAAAAGGCCTACGTGTTCTGCAGCTGTACGAGGTGTAATAGAGACAGTCGTGCTTGAGATTAGCTGTCATTTTATTACCGTTTAATGTCTGACGTATGGGTCGTGGGGCAGTGGGGTCCCCTGACCTCTCGCCTGGGCTCTTCTCGCCATAGTTGTACCTCATGATGTGAGGTGATGGTGTGATTGTAGATTGTTCATCCGTTGATACTGCTGTGTTTTAGCCCCGTACTGCTGATACTCTAACTACTTTGTAGGAAAAAAGGCTCAGAGAATGCCACAAATCAATTTTCAAGTATTCAGATAAAGGTTGTTAATTACGGTAATGAGAAAGCTGTTGAAGCGTGTTGCTAACAGCATGATAACTCCTTCATTTCTGTTCTATTGTTTTGACTATACAAAGGAAAACAATGCATATTTAGTCAGAAAAAAACCCCTTCTTCATCGGTTATTGAATAAATAATCGTACCTGTGTAACATGTCCAGGCAGGTGATTTTATTTTCGTGTGTTTTTGGTTCTGTTTCCTGTGTTGCTGCTGCCTTTGCTTCTTGTGTGTCGGGCTAATTGTGCACACCTGAACCCAATCAAATCAGTGTCCTATTTAAGGCCAGAAGGTTTGCGTCCAGCTGGTTCCTCTGTCTCCCTGCGACGTCTTTTCTTGCGTTCCCTGTGGGTCTGAGTGGTTTGTGTTTATTTTCTGAATTAGCTTAACCTAGTTGATCTGGCACTTTCAGTTTGTTTCCCTGTTCGTTTTTGGACGAAAAATACTTTGACTGCCACTGTTGGGACTTCTGCCTCTGCTTGTGGGTCCAGGCTCTGTTTCACTCCCAGCAACCTGTAGTGAAATTGCATAACGTAAGTCACAATATAAGTTAAAAAAAATTTTTTTTAACATGCAACTATGCTTCGCAGTTTGCTTTAAATTGTGCTTGCATATTTAGATTCCTTTTTTTTTTTTTTTTTGCTTTTATTCCATGCATGTTAATCTAAACGTTTATTTTCAAATAAATGAACACATTTCCTTAAATTTGTGTTCAGTACATGTAATAACCCTGCATAGATAAAACATATTCTGTGTATAAAATATCCATTGATCTGTCAGAAAGGGGCCTAAAGCTGACACTTTGCTGTGGTTATATTACACACTGTGATTAAACATATTATTTCTGTTTAGCCATCTGAGTTTTGTTGCAGATGCTACAGAACATCAGGGAGCTTAAACCTCTGAAAACCTCTGTAGCGACACATGTATGTTCGATTCCAAATGATATTCAGGACGAGGTCGTAGGGAGCAAATGTTCTCCGTTAGAAAAGCATGTAAATCGCAGTTTTATCGCAATATTTTAAACTGGTTAAAGTCTCAACGGGATCAGATTCATATGGGGGGATTAGAAGAGGATAAAAAACAGAAGGGGCGGATGGAAAGGGAATAAAAGCATATGTCATATAAAGTTATATTGTGTGAATGATTCTAGGAGGGGGGACAATTATTTTGCCTGAAGGGCCACATTGATGATGGTGCAGGAAACCAACCCCCCCAGTGAGGATCAGAGGTTGACTAAAAATCCTGCTTGATGGACTATTGACAGAGAAAATATGTTGAAGAGGCTGTAAATTGGTGCAGCTAGAGATGGAGGATGAAGCTCCAAATGATGTTTGGCCCCTCCTTCTTGAGAGGACATGTTGGCATGCTAGGTGAAGGGGGGGTCTGAACCTTTTCCTAACAAGTCCGGCTGACAATCAAGCTGGCTTTTGGATAAATGAATGTGAGGCTCTGAGGGCCGGATTAAATAGTTCATTGGGCCACATGTGGCCCCCGGGCCTCAGTTTGCCCACCTCTGTTCTTGGAGCTACAAGTAAACCTGCAGACTGAGAGATCAGCGTTCTCAGATCCTCCAGATAAAGTTGACCACATTAACACCGCAGATCTCAAAGCTTATTTTAGATATTTGCTTAATCCAGGTCTTTGTGTGGCTTTTTATGCTTTTTTTTTTTTTTTAAGATGCAAGCTTTACTATTCTCCATTGTGATCTGGCAGTGGAGCCACATCCATTTAAAAACAATGACATCGCGTGTGGTGTGACGTATCTGTGACAGTAAACATGGTGATTACAGTGTCTTTTCCAGGCAGATGTGCAGGGGAAATGCAGTTATGAGCGCTTGATAATGAGAAGATGGGTGAGGAGAAAAGGTAAACTCATAAACCATGTCATCTGTGGAGCAATAGCTGCTGCGAGTGCACGCAGGTGTGTATGGGTGCACCGTCCTCGGTGTCCTTCTGCTGAGGACCTCCTCCATCACCTCAGTCTGGCAGGTTGTGTCATTGTTGGTGCCATTAAGATGGATGAATCGCAGCCGGACCGTTCAGACTGAGGTCACAAAGCAAACCATCTGGCCTGCATCTGATTTAGGATCGCATGCGGAAATGGCCCAGGTTTGCTTTAAAAACAAGTGTATTTTGCATCACTTGAGCTGTTCAGACTCATCAGTAATCTGAGCTGGGTCACATATGGACAAAAGGAATCAGGGCTGGTCCTCTGTTAGCAGCATTACTGCCCTTGGGTCAGTTCTTTTATTTTATGGGCAACCATTGAAGAGAAACCGGTTTGGGAGAAATGGGGCCTAGTAATGGAGCCTGTGGAGCTCCAGTACTCCAGTCAAAGATTCAATGTCCCCGTGGCTCCCAGGACTATAGAACTGTAAGACTGATGTCACACATCAGGAGATCCTGGAACGGCCGATCGTGAATCAGCTCCGACCCATGGTCAGACCACTCTTGGACCCCCTTCTGTTCGCCTACCAACACTGGAGACCCCCTGGAGAGGCTGGCCAGCCCCGTGAGGGTCATGTCTTATGTTCAGGGGGTCAGCAGTCCTCCAGCTTCCACCTCACACAGGAGAGCAACAAAAACTTGGTGGCAGAGTGCAACTGTCCCCTCAATCATGCACCTTGTAACGGTGGGACTTATCTCGAGGGGGGGGAGGAGGCAGCCTGCAGGGATGAGGTGCAGCGACAGTATTCCGCTGTTCAACTCCCCCAACACGGAGGTGACATAACAGGGGGAACGTCAGGCCTCTGAACATTGGCAGGAGCTGTGTGGAGATGGTGCTCAAAAACAGCTTTTATCCGACTGCAGTCACCACACTCCAAACTGGGAAAGCATCTAATGCGCAATATATTTATCAGGGATTGGTGCAATCATGGTCAAGTCTATTTCTGATGTAATTAAAAGTCTTTAAACTCTACATTTTTTTTAAATTTAAAGGGCTTTAAGGGCCCAGTTTGCTCTGACAAAGTTAATATTAGCAGAAGCTGCTGTGGAAGTGATTGTTTGCAGAGCAGATTTTGGATCATGATTATGGCAGAGGAACTGACCTTGAACCAGGAAGAAGACATTCCAACGTTCTAGTCGACCATCAGAGTGGTGAACGTTCAAGGAAGAGCGTCAGCCGCGAAGAACTGGGCAGGCTACAGAAAGGTCCACTGGGCCACGCAGCTACCTGCACTTGCTGGCACGGCTGGTGGCTCCAGGGTTTCCCCTTTCTTGAGAAGCTGCTGGAGTTGATCTAATGTCAGTTTAGGTGAAGCTGAAGGTGTAACCGAAGGCTGGGAGCAGGATCTTGAAGTTGGGGCTGTGCAGATGATGTGAGCGGCTGCAGTTTCATCTCTATTTATGGATAAAACTGATGGTCCAGGTGGAATTACAATAGGAAGGTGTTTGTTTGGTGGTAGTTTTTGGGGTGTGAGAACAGGACAGAGATGATCCATGTTGCTTTGCCGGGAATGTGCACTGTTGATGTAGGATAGACAAGACAGAAGGGAGGGAGGAGGTGAAGAGCTGCCTGATTGGACCGAGGTGGTGTGGGAACCGATCAGGAGAAGCTCGGTTTTATTACCGAGGTTGAAAAAAATGAATGATATTGAGAAGATGTGTCAAATTCCCTTCAACATCCACCCAGGAGGATGGAGCTGGTTAGCTGTCGGGACTTAGCCGCCACGTGGAACGCATTGCTGCTTTGTGCTAGGGAGGAGATGAAAACCAGACTGAAAGTGTTGTTTTCAAAGATTACGCTGGAAAAGTCGGTTCTGGGGTTGTTGGGGCCTACATCAGATCTCGTTAATGTCAGCGTTGTTACAGCTGAGTTTAAATAAAAGGAGTTATTACCACTGAATGAATGTACATTCAAGTTCAAACAGTCCTGGCAGAAAAAAGGCTTTTTGCTGTTTGGTTCAGCTGTGTTCTGTCCTCTGGTGACTACCTGACTGCAGAACGACCTTTCCTCTGCAAACATATATTTATGATATTAGCTTATGCAATTATTGGGATTTGGAAAATAACTATTAGATGTTACTGTTTTTATACTCCACTACAATTCATTACCACACTTCTTCCCTCGTCTCCTGTTTAACTGAAATAACTCGTTCACTATTCAAATGTCTTCGATGACACAACAGTAAAACGGATCCTCCTCATTTGGTCAAGAGCTTCTCTGAAGTGGACGGCATCTCCACTGGCTCCTGGTCCCATTCAGAATGCCTTACAGAAATCTCCTCGATATGTTTATGTCCATCCACCCGGATCTGCTTCACATCTCCAGTCCCTTTTCCTCAGATCCTCGTCTGTTCCCTCAGACCCTCGTCTCTGTTCCCTCAGACCCTCGTCTCTGTTCCCTCAGACCCTCGTCTCTGTTCCCTCAGACCCTCGTCTCTGTTCCCTCAGATCCTCGTCTGTTCCCTCAGACCCTCGTCTGTTCCCTCACATCCTCGTCTCTGTTCCCCCAGACCCTCGTCTCTGTTCCCCCAGACCCTCGTCTCTGTTCCCTCAGACCCTCGTCTCTGTTCCCTCAGACCCTCGTCTCTGTTCCCTCAGCCCCTCGTCTCTGTTCCCTCACATCCTCGTCTGTTCCCTCAGACCCTCGTCTCTGTTCC
>BJFM01004537.1:0-24605 GCA_016586285.1 Arothron firmamentum | reverse complement strand
TATATATATATTTTGATTGGAAACATTTGAAAATGTGCTTTTCTGTTGGGGTGAGAGAGGCATCGCTCTTTTTCTCGCTCTCCCTCCTTTGTTCTTTCGAGCAGGGGTCCCGGAGCGCCTCCACTTTTTACCATCTATGACCACTGACAAAAAAGTGCACGTAGGCTACGCTAACTGGAGTTCACCTACATGACGACCAAGAGCTGCAGACAAACTGCAGACACCTTTAGCTTAGCGTAGTATCACGTAGTCCTGGGTAGGGAGCCACTGGGTGGCCGCCGACGGCTGATGTGGCTGTCGGTGGCCACCCAGTGCTTCCCTACTTCGCGACGTAGGGAACAGCTCGACCTGCTGGTTAGACCTGTCTGCACGCCAGCAGGCCAACTCGCCTGGAACCTTGACTGTTGTTAGCGCTATCCAGTCAGGCAACGTGCAGAATTTCTCTTCTCTTGTGGCATGAAGGCAGGCTCCAGCCCGCCAGTCAAGCACTAGAAGTGAAACTTGTGCTGCGTGTGGAAACACCCTTTTTGTGGTTTGCTTTTGTGTGAGAGTCTGAGAGGTTATTGGGGTGAAACATGTTCTTGGTCTTGGTTCTTGGCTGCCTTCCTGTTAAAGGGTCTTCAAGGATACTGAAAGACTACTTTTTCCTTGTTAAAATTGATTTTTGTACTTGTTTTCAGGGTCTAATGATAAGGGATGTTGCAATTTTAAATTGATTTACTCTCATTTTACTTTTCAAAAATAAATTGAGCTCTGACAGATTGTGCATGACCTCATTATACGTTTGTAAAAGGTGTGTGTGTTAGCATATAAAGGCATGTACCCCCTGGTAGGGGTAGGTTACTAGATGGGAGAATTGTTGTCCCGATAACCTTGATAGAATACTCCACGAGGCTGATATCAGCACACTCTTCCATGCATTTTCCTGTATAGATTGTGATGGTTCTATTGATTTTTGCCCCATTTGTATTCAGAGCGGAACATGCGAATGATCCAGATCCAGGACAACATCTCTGAGCAGAAGAATCTAAAAGACAAACTGGAAAGTGAACAAGAAAAACTGCACGTGGAGTACAGCAAGGTAAAGATCCAGTGGTAGTGTAACCCTTACCGTTCCATAATCATATACCCCCTCCAAAAAAAAAAAAAGTTGAATTAGTTCACTTCACTTCACTTCAGTTTTATTTGTATAGCGCCTTTTACAATAAAATTGTCTCTAGGTGCTTTACAAATGCAGAAACCCAGAGCCTGAACCCCCAGGCAAGCACAGTGGCAGGAAAAACTCCCTTTTCACAGGAAGAAACCTTGGGCCAGGCTGACAAGGAGGAACCATCCTGCCGAAAGCTGGCTGGGTAAAGGAGGAGAAGAAGAGGGAGACAGGACAGAGAGAATAAAAGAGAGTGAAAGGGAGAAACAAACACAATCATAGAATCATAGAGATACAAATGTAGCAGACAACATATACCTACAACATATACCTAATACATACATACATACATACATACATACATACATACATACATACATACATACATACATACATACATACATACATACATACGTACATACATACGTACATATATATGTACATATAGACACACACACACACACACACACAATCCAGCACAGGCGAGTTTGAATAAAGCAGGGACCGGCATAGGCAGGTGCTGACAGCACTGGGTTTGTCAGGCTGGGATCCCTGCAGCATGAAGGTCTGGAGACGGGAGACCAGCAGTGAGAGAGAGAGTGAGAGACTGGACACTGATAATCCTGGTGAGAAGAAAAGGAGGGGAGGTGAGGGAGTAGAGATGGTGGGTGGTGGTGAGGAAGTGGGAACTCCTCAGTGGATCATGTTTGTGTCCCAGCAGCGTCGGTCTGGAGCAGCATAGCTACGCTAAAGATCAAAGAGTAAAAGTTTGATGAGCCTCTTCTACCTGTAGCTGTGAGAGCTGACTGGAACCAGCCCTACCAGCCCTACACACTGTTTAAGGCTAACTGTAGCCTTACTGAACAGAAAGGTTTGAAGGTTGATCTGAAAGGCAGACGTGGTTTCTGCCTCTCGGACCAGGTTGCTAGCTGGTTCCAGAGTAAAGCTGCCTGATAGCTGTCTGTGAAGGTTCTCATTCATCCAGGTCATAGTTATCCAAGGTTAGATCTTTGTAGACAACTGGACTTAGGAAAGTTGATCTTGAAGACGCTTGGCCTTCTCTCCAGAAGGCTTCTTCAGTTCAAAAGTAGTTGGCAGCAGATCTTGAAAATATAGCCCTTGTGGACCATTAGTGTGCTAATAATCTGGGTGGTCACCTGAGAGCCGTTGGCAGGGCCGTTGGCAGGGTCGTTGGCAGGGTCGTTGGCCTGGTTTCACTTGGGGTGCCTTCCCCTTTGTCTGCTGGGTCACATGGTAATGAGTCACCTAACCCTAACCCAGGTGTCGTGAAACTGTGTGAACCTTTGGATTGTTGACGGAGGGAGTGGAGGACTGCGTTGTTAGTGGGTGATAGAAAGTGTCTGAGTCCACCACCTCTGTTTAAAGAAGGCTTTTCCAACTTGACGTGGATGCTTCCTTGACACCCCTCTCAAACCAGCCATCTTCTCTGGCCAGTACACGTACTTGGCTGTCCTCAATGGAGTGTCCGCTTTCTTTCAGGTGTAAGTGGACTGCTGAGTCCTGTCCTGAAGAGGCTGCCCGTCTGTGTTGGGCCATTCGTCTATGGAGGGGGCTGTTTGGTTTCTCCAATGTACAGTTCCTGACATTCCTCCGGGCACTGTCCTGCATAGACGACATTACTTTGTTTATGTCTAGGTGTCTTGTCCTTGGGGTGGACCAGTTTTTGTCTGAGTGTGTTGGAGGGTTTGAACTGTACTAGAATGTCATGTTTCCGGAGGATTCTCCTGAATTTTTCCGAGATTCCAGCCAGGTAGGGGATAGAAACGCTGTGATGTTTATTTCCCTACTCTTCTTTTCTGGGGTTCTGCTTTTTGGAGCTCTTTTTGAAGGCCCAGTCTGGGTCACCACATGTTCTGAGAGCTGTTTTAAGATGTTCCTGTTCTTTTTTCCTTCCTTGAGTTGTGGTGGTTACTTCTTTGGCCCTATGTTGGAGGGTTTTGATAACACCCAACTTGTGTTCCAGGGGGTGGTGTGAGTCAAATAGGAGGTCCTGATCTGTATCTGTAGGTTTTCTGTAGACCTCAATGCTGAGGTCTCTGTCCTCCTCGATCTTAACCACACAGTCCAAGAAGGCCAGGGTGGCTTTTTTTACGTTTTCTCTGGTAAATTTGACATAATTATCTGTATTGTTGAGGTGGGTTGAGAATGCTTCCAATTGCTTTGTTTGCATCTTGACCCAGGTGTCATCAACATATCTGAACCAGTGGCTCGGGACGGTTCCTGTGAAAAATGACAGGGCTCTCTTTTCAACCTCCTCCTTGTAGAGGTTGGCAACTATGGGAGAAACTGGTGAACCCATGGCACAACCATGCATCTGCCTGTAGAAGCCCTCCCTTTATTGAAAGTAGGTTGTGTTCCAACAGGTCCAGCATGGTGCAGATTTGGGTCGGTGTTTGGGTCTGCTTGATAGCTGAAGGCTGGTCCTCCCAGTCCACTTTGATGGGTTCCAGGAACTACAAGTAAACCTGCACTCTGAGATCTGAGTGTTCTTTCAGGAATATACAGAACTATGAGGTCCTGCAGGTAGGATGGAGATGGTCCACTGAGAGCTTCATATGTTAGCAGGAAGCCGGTGAAGAGAAGCTAAAAGCGGAGAGATGTGATCCCTATAGCTGCTTCCTGTCAGAACTCTGGCTGCAGCGTTCTGGATCAACTGGATCAGTGTTCCGGACGTGAAAGAAGGCGGTCCTAGAAACCTGTTTAATATGAGGGAGAGAGGACGTCCTGGTGGAAGACACTCCCAGGTTCCTCACAGTCGTCCTGGAGGACAAAGTAATGACGTCCAAAGAGAGAGTGCTGTCAGAGAATCTAGTCCTCAGATGTTTAGGCCTGAGAACAATGACTTCACTTGTATCTGAGTTTAATAGTAAGAAATTGAAATTAATTTCAATTATATCACCAAATCACAACATTAGTCATTTCAGGTGGCTTTTCTTATAGCCCACATCTGGATCATGTTCTTTTAATCAATAATGATGTCACTGATCAAATCTAAAGGAAGATCTTTTCTTCCCCGCCGCTCTGTTTTACGATGGGGGGAGCTCCGCACCGATGTACACAAAGACAAACGTGGACACACACCTATCGCCAGACAGAGAGAGAGGGTTAGGGTTATTATATCGCCTCCACTGCCGCCACCTGATAAACAGCTGGAACCAAAGGTTTTTTAAGTCAGGTGAGCGCTACTGCCGTTACTAGCGTTAGCCAGAAGAGCTCTGCCGCCGCTGCTTCAGACTGCTCTCAGATCAGCTGCCGTTCGCACTGTTCTGGTCAAACCAGATGCTCTTCGTTTTGGAATGCGCGAGTAATCGTGGCCGCACGGTTATAGCCTACTGTACGCAGTAACCTCCCACACGACTATGTTTTAACGAGACAAGTACTAACTACGGCTTTTTCTGATTACCTGTGGAGTGTTAATGTTGTCAGTTTAACTCTTAAAGTACCCATCTCAGAATGAAAATCTGGCTTTTTTGGGTAGTTTGACCCTCTGTTCGGCCTTGACATTTTGTCGTGCAAGCAATTGTGTGAAGACAAATTGTTATTTCTAAGAATATTTTCCATGATAGACCTGCCTGATGCATTTGAAATGAGGGACTGTAGCCAAATGTAAGCATGACAGTGTGTACGTGGGTGTGTCCTTGTGTCTCCTCGGCTTTCACAGCTCTGTGAGTCTCTGGAGGAGCTACTGAACGTGAACGGAGAGCTCCGAAGCGAAGGCCAGGCGATATGGACCCTGCTGGGGGGCATCCTGGGCCAGGTAGGCTGCTCTTGCTGTCTCTTCACACATTGCCATCATCTCCCTACACTTGTCCCCTCCTGCCGTCGCTACCATGGGACTTCATTCTGCGTTTGATCAGACACTGAGTTGTTGACACTCTTTGAAGCACAGTGGCTGTTTCCTGCTTAACTTCCCACAGGAAGGGATCTATCCTACAGCACACTTGACTACAGCTGGAGCCAGTCGCTTGTTTCTAAAGATGCTTTAATTTACCGGCAGGTTAGAGCCAACTTGCACAGAAACAAATGCTGTCCTGTTCCTACGGTAACGGTTTGCCATTGGAAATATCTACAATTATTGCTCATGACTTGGACTATGCCAAGAAACTGAAACGTGACTCTACTGTGTAGAAATAACGACAGGTAGCTGTAGAAGTCATCATCATGGAGTAACTGCGTTGACCTCCATATAATTCATTTCAGTCTTTGAATCATGTAGCACCAGTCATTCATCCCCTGGGTTTTCTCACCTATTTGTCACCTTTTCATGCCACTTTTTTCATGTTTGTAATAGTACCTTTGCATGTTAAATCACTAATCACCCATTTGAAAGGTCCAGCTTCCAAATACAAGCTGGTAAATTACATTTGACCCTCTCCTGACCACTGCACATCAGAGGGCAGAACTCAGCAGGGCTTCACTTGACTTTGGTACCCCCAAACACAAGTAAGGATGATGGGAAAAGGCCAACGCTCATCTGGAATGACGCAGGCAGTGATGCTTGTGTGCTGTCAGAGGTCACAAGACGTCCCCTTTGACATCAAAGCTTCCCAATGGTGGGGAGACCACGGTTGGTGCGTTTGTGATGAGTGAGAATGACAGAGGACCATGAGGTTGGAGATTTTTCACTCTGTAAACACCAATAGGCAGTGTCCACAGAAGAAGGTTTGATCCTTCCACATCCTTTCAGAGTGACAGAGAACTGAAGAGATCACAGCCAGCGTAGCCACCTTCCCCTCCCCACCCAGTCTGTGTGGTATTTAGGCTTTCTGCCCTGCCCATTGGTCTGATAAACCTCCCCATATCTGCTGCAGAGGATCTTCCCTGTGCTAGCAAACGGTGAAGCTGGCCCGTCTTTTGGTCACCTCGATCCTCAACCTTTCAGAAACCCTCACGGTACTGCAGTGGCGGCGGCTGCAGCATGATTAGAACTTCCTTTGGGAAAGCTTTTCCTTTTTAGAGAAAAACTTGCTCTCAACCAGATAAGTTTTCTCATTAACCCACGCGGCTTTGATAATCAACTGGAAGTCCACGGCCACTTTTCTTGCTTGACAGAGACACAGCAGGTTTCCTTGGGTGCTCCTCACAGCTCTGCTGATGGAACCTTGGTTAGCACCTCATTGAGGCAGTTGTTTCAGGTTAGGGTTTAGTTTAGCTTTGTCTTCAGAGACCTAACTTATTCATTTTGATGTCATTCAGATATACATTAATGAAACCTGAACCCTCCTGTTTCAGGACCGACTGGGGTCTGTAGCTTTGATGCAAATCAGCTGCTGCTTTCTGGCTGCACCTCTCTACACCATGGCTAACCCCCCTGCCCCCCAGCCCGAACTCGTGGCCCATTACTGCTCAAAACACACACTGCAATGGCTATGTCATGGCTATGAGTTCTCATTGTCAGGGACAATGTTCTTTTCTATGCAAAGACAAACTTTAATGTTTTTCAAATGATTTTACTCAGACGCTTGTGACACCATTTCATCACTAAAGGTTGTCTGCCTTAAACTTCTGTGTTCTCTGATTTCCATAAATCTGCCGTCTGGTAGAAACGTTTCGGTCCCCAAATGTAGTTGTACCTGTGTTTTCCTGCCCTGTGATATTTCTCCTACCATAACTACTGCAACACTCAGGTCTGTTACCCTGACCGTTCCTGCCATCGTCATCCCCCACATTACATGAAATCACACGGAGGACCCTACTCAACCAGGAAGCTGGCTGTGGTCTGAATGCTCATGCACATCGCTGCCGTCAAAACATGTTGGCACCTCTCTTTGACAGAAACTAAATACCCCGCCTGTCCTGAAAGCATCAAAAGAGAGAAAAGCAAGTAAAAAGGAGGGAGGCTCTCCAGGAAAGTCGTCTAGCCTACCAGCAATCCTCTACAGGTAACCACGCAACAGCCAGAGCCAAGCAAAGACGAGAACAAATGCGTGTCCAAACGTGCTACTCCCGACCCCCCATCAGGACTTGAGTGGCAAAGCTTTACAACCGTCTGTGGGGATGATTTCTAGCTTGTCGTGTTCACAGTGTGACGTGTTTTTCTGCAGCTGTGGCATCTGTAAGAAGAACCAGGACCAGCATCTACTGGTCTTGTGTGACACCTGCAAGCTTTATTATCACCTGGGCTGTCTGGAGCCACCACTAACGCGCATGCCCAAGAAGACCAAGAACAGCTACTGGTGAGCTGCTGGGGAGCTCGCACTCATCCCCTTTTTAGGAACATAAAGCACAGTTTACATTCGGCAACACTAATTTAAATAAAGGAAGATGGTTCTCTGGAACTGAGTTGAAAGAGAGTATTTGACGGCAGTAACATTGCAGCCACTCTTAGGAAAATGGTTTCAAGTAAAAATGTAGTGAAATGGTGACAGAGGTCAGATGGCACAGAACTGGTCCCTAGATGAAGCAAGCTGCCAGTGGACATGCAGGGTGGGCTTGAGTAGAATTGTTGCTGCACACTGTCCTTGACGCCCAGCTGTTGTGCAGGACTTCTTTGCTTCTAGCTTTCCATGGTACATCATTTCAGCAGAGATAGTCGTTCACATCAAAGGTAAAGGTCCCAGAAGTCACCTAGAAGTCAGAAATGGAACACACAGCCCCTTGACTCACACAGGCGTCCTGATTTCTGCCTATGACAGCAAAATCACTGCAGTCCTTGTGTTTTCAGGCAGTGCTCCGAGTGTGACCAGGCCAGCAGTGACGATGCTGACATTGCCATGGAGACACTACCTGACGGCACAAAGAGGTCCAGACGGCAGATCAAGGGCCCAATCAAGTTCATCCCACAGGAGATGTCCCCGGAGCCAAAGAAACCTCAAGTGAGGGCCACGGTGTGTGGTGACAAACTGCAAATCTAAAATGCCCTAAGTCGAACATGGCTGCTGTGTATGAACATAATCAAAGCCTCACGCTATCAAACCATAGATTTGATAAGAATCACAGTAATCCATGTTTGACAGCCTAACCCCAGAGTCAAAAAACCAAGCAGAGAAGCTTAGAAGGGGACAGAATGAGGTGGAGCATCAGTGTGGGCAGGAGTCTATGAACGGGAAGGCAGGAGAGTGGCAACAGAGTGTTTGCAGGCTTGGGGCCAGCTCTGCAGAGAGCTTCCCTGCTTTTCTGCTCTGCAGAGTCCGAAGGATGTTTGAGCCGATCTGCAGATCAGGGCAACCACATTGTGCATTTGGTAGGAAGCCACATGTAAAGCATGTGCTTTAACACAACTAAAAGCATGCTGTTTGTTTTTGTTGATCTAAAAGCTGCAGCAGATCTATTCTGTGGAAGCTGTAGACTGCCTGGCCTCCAGTGAGCCACCCAGGTGGTTCCCATGCATCAGGGTCAGGGTCAGGGTCAGGCTTGGGCTCAGGGTTAGCTGCTGGGTTTCGGTGGCCAGCCATGTGTGGAGGGCTTCTGCAGCCAGTGGGTGTGGCTCATATCAGTACCTGCTGGCCACCCTGATGGGCCCGTTGCCCAAAGGGATTCCAGCCAAAAGATGCTTTGGGTTCTTTTAAAATGAAAGATGACAGACATAGATTCCCAGAACAGAAACTCCAAAAATCTGCGTTGTTTGTGGTGCAGCTAGGAGAAATGATAGAATAGATCTCAGTCAGGTCAGGCCGCTTGCATGGGTCCTCCAGCACTGCCCAGTGAGCATTCCTGTGGACTACCAGGTGTGAAAGAACACCCAGCCCTCTCCACCATCCTTCACTGGATCCTCGTTTATCTGTGGCAAGCAAACGCTGATCCGCTGATACCGATACTGGTGTCCACACGCCTGTGAGAAACACTCCAGATTGATATCTCACTGTGGAGTGGAGGGAAGGGAGGATTTCTTTCATCCTGCTTTTCTGGCTCATCCGTCAATATGTGACCTGGGGTCACAACACTGGGACTTGAGGGACTTTTTCTTTGGGTCTGTGAGTTCTGAAAGAAGAATAACTTCCATTCACGCAGCTTTTGACTGCAGTAGATGTTGCAATTCTAAAAATGACCAAAGCGGCAGAGGAGTGTCCTCGCGATTCTTTCAACACTGGCACGATCCCAGAGGTGGAGCGCTGCAGGCTCAGGGTTAGCATGCTTCTCTGTCCAGCTTTGAGAAGCCTGGTGCTACATACATGCACACAGAAACTCTGCTAATTTGCACTATAGAGGTATTTAGAAAAGCTACATGGAGAGGTTCACGTGCAAAAGTAAAAAAATCAGTACCTAAAGTACTTTTGCTGCAACAAACAAATGCATTTGGGCATGAAGTAGTGTTGTTGACTGATCCTGGTCCAACCTTTACCACTGTAGCCAAAGTTTTTGGCCTGTGTTGCTGTAAAGATGGAAGAGTGACTGCCCTCTCTGGGTTAAAATCCGGCTATTGCAATCAGATTTGAGGTTTTGTAGGCAGCTTTTGTGACGGACCACCACTGTTCACCCCGCTGCTCCAAAAAAAAGAACTATCAATCTGACATTTGAGTGGAAATAATGGAAGGGTGCATCGTGGAGGTACGCAGGCCCGACAGAAACAAAGGTGCACCCTTGAACCCCTCTGGATGGAGAAAATATTTGAAATAATGTCTTCTTTTGCGGCTCATTTTGTACACTACAGAGTGGTACTAATGCGCGCCCGTACGTGAAGTCCCTCCCTACTGCCGCACCTCCTCAGCTGACTGCTGACGGAGTGGACGCGGCCCCTCCGCGGTGCATCTGGTGTGTTATCCGGGTCACACTCGCTCATGCTCAGCTCCTAAAGCAGCGTGCTTGTGTGCTTGGGGTTCTTTTTTCTTTTCTTGTCTTTGCAAGGGTGGGTGCAGGTTTGGAACTCTTTCCTCCCTGGCCTGAGATGAACTGTGTTTTTAGCTGAGCACACACCTGGCGCCCTCTCAGCGACCTTCTCAGTGACTTCATCAGCACCAACATCCACAGCAGCTGAATGCAGGAGTCAGTCAATAAGATGAGGGCTGCTTTCAGGGAGCCTTCTGCAGGCGCTGGGGGGGCCACGTGCATGCCTAAGCTTGGCAGCTTCCTAGCTGTTAGCATTCTTGGTGATAAGTGCTCCATCTGGTGACTGCTGGGGAGCCCAAGGCGGCAGATGGAATTGTTTGGGCAATCTGTTCAAATATATGGATTATTCTTTCCCTTTAAAGCGTCCGCTGCAACTTCAATGCTTGACAACAGCATCAAACAGGTACGTTCTCAGCTAGGTCCTCACTTGCCCAGCTTCTCTGCCTCAAGCAGATCGTCAGGAGCTCCTCTGGGTGTCTTTCTGAAGGTCTGGGTGCTGTGAAGGCAGCCTTGGTGCCACAGCAGGGTTAGGGTTAGGGTTCAGTCATTCTTTTCCATAGTTGAGCTTGGGCTGGATGTCCCATCGTCCCTCCGTGGACATGTGTCCCTAGACTCCACTGCGGTCCTGCTGAACGATGCTACAGGCATCACAACGTTCTCTGCAGCTCTCCAGACCTGCTCACGTCTCTCACGTGTGCTCGGGGAGTCTGTGCTCATCTGTAAAAAGCCCAGGATGCCAGTCCAGCCTGGACCAGGCTTCCAGGGGCCCCTCCAGGATGTCGGGCTCTCGGGCCACCCTCACCCTCACCCCCACCCCTGTGGGCTCTGGGAGTGCTCATCCTCATCCTCCGTGCGCAGGAGCCGATAGCGGTCCTGCTGATGGGGTAAGGGCCTTCTCCTGCCCTGGCCAGCTCTCCTCGCGGGGCCACCTGCCTCTTGGACTCTCCTCCATGCTGCTGAGCCCCTGTTGGGGGCCACCTGAGCTCGCTAACGCGTCAGTCCAGCTTTGCCAGTGACTCTCAAAGTTATTATCTTAACCTCCGTCTCAGTTGGTTTGTCTTCTTCTGTTTTTAGAATTTATGTGCATTTTTCTTCACGTATGTCACCAGACAGATGAGGTGTAACGTGACTTCCAGGAACGATTGAAAAAATGTTCCCTGTGGAAAGAAAGCTGTCATAGTAACGTCCCGTCCTGTAGGAGCACGAAAACAAGCAGGCTGGAAACCTGGTGAAGACATCGTTCCTACATGAATTTGATCTCGTCCAGCAGCTTCTCAGTCATCCATACTGTCAACAAGACTGGAGAGCAGCCTTCCAGAGCCTGAGAGTGACACCAACAGAGTTTCTCCTTGACATGGTGGTTTGTGTTTTGCAGAGAACCAGAGGGCAGAAGAGAAAGAGAGTTCCCATCTGTGAAGACAGGGAGGACAAACCCGAGGTTTCCAACCTATTTCCTTTGAAACTTTCCTTCTGTTTACCCTTTAAATGCATTCATTCTTCAGCTTGTGGTTCTAGCTTGGCTGCCATGTTTTTTGGAGAAATGCAGCAGCTGGTGAGCGTGGACGTGAGTGTGGAGCTTCTGACCTGCAGAACTGGCGGTGGTTCTACATGAGCTCAGTATGACAACGAGGCCTCTGAACGTATCGCCAACATTAGAGGCAAAGATCAGTTCCTTGTTCGGCAGATGAGGCTTGTGCAGGCTCCCGCTGCTTGGTTGTTCCTGCTGTCACATGCTCAGACAGAGCTCTGGTCTTTCCACGCTCAGGACCTGCTCCTAGCTGCAGAATAATAACATCAGAACGGTCCCAGCCGCTCCACAAAATGTCTGCAAAGGACGCTGCGTTCAAATGCAGACATTCTTAAAAAGTCACGTAGGAAGCCCCAAATATTCATCAGTGTGAGGATTCCTTTGATCTTTGCTATTTCAGCTCTTATGTGCTAATCACAAAAGTGCATGTGTTCTGCTAACAAGTCTGTTTCCATAGGAACCGCTGCCACGGGAGCGGCGACAGCGGCAGACTGCAATGCAGAAAAAACCCAAAAGTGACGACACGAGGACGGAGTGTGCCACCTGCAGAGGCCCCGGAGAGAACGAGAACCTCGTCAGGTTGGTGGGCGTCCCACTCTGGGATGGATGTGGACTATTAAACATGCGTTGGGGGGTGGGGCCTGTGTGTGTGTGTGTGTGGGGGTGGGTGGGTGTGTGTGTGTTTGTGTGTGTGGGTGGGTGGGTGTGCTCGTGTGTGCCTGTATGTGCGTGTGTGTGTGTGAGCCTGTATGTGCGTGTGTGTGTGTGTGTGAGCCTGTATGTGTGTGTGCCTGTGTGTGGGCCTGTGTGTGTGTGCGCCTGTGTGCGCGTGTGTGTGTGTGTCTGTGTGTCTGTGTATGTGTGTGTGAGCCTGTATGTGTGTGCCTGTGTGTGTGCGTGTGTGTGTGTGCGCGTGTGTGTGTGTGTGTGTGCGCCTGTGTGTGTGTGTGTGTGTGTGTGCGTGTGTGTGTGTGTGTGTGTGTGCCTGTGTGTGTGAGCCTGTATGTGTGTGTGTGTGTGTGTGTGTGCTGGTCTGACGAGGCAGCCGTATCCTCCTGATGATTAAAGTTCACTCTTCATTAGGCTGCAGCCGCCTGCGCTCTGCGGAACGCCGCGGCTGCAGCTCGTTTCTCCACACACTCTCTATATTGACCTGCCACATACATCTGCACACTTCATTAAAATGGAATGAAAAGCACAATTTATTCATCTTCATTGCTGGAATTTCAGCTGTCAGCCTTCTAATAACCAGGATTCTCTATTGACATCAGAATTCTCTGCGGACAAATATGTGCTAAAGTCCGCCTCCACAGGAAATGTTGCTGCTTCCTCATGTGATAAATTAACCTTTTAGCAGATTTGATATCACATGAAATAAATGTAAGAATGTAACAGTAACGATGAATAATTTCTTGCATTTTTGTCAATTATTTTTAAAGTCTGATTTTTTTGGATGAAATTTGAATAGCATCATTTGAGCTCACTTCCAGTAAATCAGGGAAATGAAACTTTTCCTTTGAACTATCTTCCTGCCAGCTTCATTTACGCTCTTCCCACCTTAAATATATAGTGATGAGTAACAAAAGCATCAATTCTTGATTTCCTTTCCCCTTTTTAACTGGTAGCAGCAGTGAAACGTCTCAGAAAGCCGGCGTACACCCAGCATGGCAACGCTTTCTGCTGTTAGTCATGAATTTGACTTTAAGCACAGGTGCTGCATTCTGCTGCTTTAACAATTCCATCCAATTCCCTCAGTGTGCTTCAGCTACGTTAGAAATATTCTAATCTTTAAAAGAAAATCTCATCCATAGGAGACTGAGACGCAGATTTGCTTGGGAGCACACTCATTAGTGCTTCTTCAGTCAGCTGATCAGTTCGCCACATTAGAGAAACCTGCCGTCAGGAAGGTGCTAGTTTTCCTGATGTGACGGTCGGTAAACAGAAGCTTGCTTGTTGGCTCCCGTCATTCTGGGAGTTTGGGGTGAACGCAGTGGAGCGTCTGTGAAGGACATGTTTGTGTTGGACTGGTCGGGGTGTGAGAGGTGTGCTGCCCTGACTCTTTCTATCTTTGCATTGCACAGGTTGTGAGAGCCGGGGCAGCCATCTCATCCACCGTAAAATCACGGGATGACCGTTGCCTTAGAGACAGAGAGAGGATAATTGAGGTCTTTCAAGACTGGCAAGTCAGGATGAAGAACAAGACCGCAGCCCGCAGCCACTGCTGATCTGACCTGGACCCTCAACTGTCCAACAGAAATACAGAAGGAGCAAAAGCATCTCAGATTTCAATGGAATGGACTGGTTTTTAGTGTTGTTGTTGTTGTTGTTGTTGTTGTTGTTGTTGTTGTTGTTGTTGTTGTTGTTGTTTGAAAGTAATCTGACTGACTCTGTGTGTGACCAGTACCTGTAAATGTCCTGCATTTCGTGCTGTCTCAACAAAACCCTGACTGATATTTTTATCTTTTCTGTTGGGCGCCATCTTTGCTAGCGCTCCTTAATACTACTTGGTTGTTGAAATGTGATAATTCTCCTGCATAAATGAGGATTCAAGTGAAAATCTGAGTAGATTAGAGACGTTGGTTTGTGTTACTCACGACTGACTTCAATCCTCTCTATGCCTCCAACCTGTGAATGAGCTCATTTCTTCATTCCTGTCACGAGTCCCTCATCATCGGTTATCAGGGAGTCGTCCTGAACATTGAACTTTTCCACATAACTGTAACTAATGGGGAGAAAAGAATGTTCCCTCTTTTCTTTAGTGTCAAGTGAAGGAAAGCGGCCACAAAGCATCTATAGTGGGGGCCAGTTCGTCAGGCTAGCCTTGACGTGCTGGAGCCCCTGTGTTTGTTGCCTCCCTTCCTGAAGTCTTCCTCTGTGTCAACAGCCTGACAGTCAAATTGACAAGTTGTCAGGAAAAAAGAAAGAAAAGTGCTTTTCTCCGTGTCCCAGGGGCCCAGTGTCAGTGCTGTCAGAATAAGAGCTTCATGCTGCTCTGCCAGGGCCAAGTGTCCCATTCTGCTCCCATCCGTTGCTCCTATGTGCATGCTGAGGGAGCTGACCCGACCCGGGCCGGGCCGGGTCAGCTCCACGCTGCTGTGTGGCAGCAAACACCACCACCGTCTTTGCAGAGGACGGGACAGAAGGACTGGACGGTCTCTGCTGCATGGCTACATGTGAGAACGTTTGCACCATCGCCGCTGTGCTCTGTAGAATGGAGGAGCTGTGGAATGACAGAACCTTTCCTTATTTAGTGAAGAGACCCCACAAATCTCATCCTCTGTGTTTGCGTCATATTCTTAGGACTATATAGCAGAACATTTGTGTTTTCACCTGTCAACACCACGCTTTCTTGTGTCGCTAGTTTAGAGGAGAGGCTCGGTTGCGGGTGAGTTGTGTGATATGTGTATTCAAGTTGAAGTCAGGATGGTGCTGTTGTGTTTGTAAAGTGTCTCAGCTTCTGGCCTGCTGCTCTCCAAAATGAAGCAGAGCTTTAATAAACTCTTGACTTTTTCACCTTATTGCTGCAGTGATAAATGAGTGTCAGAGAGCTAATTAATTGTTCTAAAGGTGCTGCGGCGGCGGTCCGTTTGTGCGTGTAATGCTCTCTGTCATCTGTGATTTATCACCTGGAAGTGGCTGCCATCTTGGGGGAGGGGAGGGTTTTGAAAAAAGAAGCAGTACGGAAGATGATTGGAGACAATTCATTACCATTTCAGCTAGTATATACTGTATTTTCCCCTTCAGGAGAAAAGTCCATGTTCTGAAGTGGTATTTTCTTGGCTCCCCCTAAGTCACAATGTTTTCACAGGTTGTCTCATTCTATCTAAAATTTCTTTTAGTGAATCTTTTTTTTTTTTTAATCACAGAAAATCCTAAAATAACCTTTTGACCTGAATAGATAATGGCAAAAATGCTAGAAAATCGAGTGGAGCGGTGAAGAAGGCCCTCTCTGCTGTTCCCTGGATGTTATTGTGACTGATGTGAAAGAAGCCGTGGCTGAAGAGCAGCGGCCCCATCAAGGGCCTGGCTCCGTGGAGACGCCTTAACCTCCCGTCTCCATGTCGCCCTAACCTGGAGCTCTTGGAAATGGATCAGAACCCTGACAATGTTTTCAGGACTTGGGATGATTCTGTTGCCGTGGCTTTTGATAATGAGGGTTTGGGCATTAGTAGATGTGGCTGTTGGGCCTTATTTCCAGGGTTAGACACGGCACACTTCCATTTCTGTTGTTGTGCCGTCTTTGCTGAAGCAAGCCAGCCCTGTCACAGCGGTGAACTTTAGCTGCGCCCCCCCATGCTTGAAGCCAGGGGACCAACCAGCTTCCAGCAAACCACATACCACCCAGCCCCCATCCCAGTTCTGAAATATGACGGGGGGAGGAGGCTTGGGAAGAAGGTGGTATTGGGGATAGAGAGAGAAAAGCAGGAACCTCTCCGGTGATGAGTGTGTTTCCCATTACTGCTCTGACATCTGCTGGGATGATTTAATGGCAGCATTTTTGTTTTTGCTGAATCCACCCTTTTCCCCCATTAAAGGAGGATACGAGTGTTGCAACTGGTTTTGTGTGGGAAGAGCAGCCAAGACGCTAAATGTATTCCTCCGTAGCTTCTTTCTAAGCCTACTGATTTAGTTACAACACTGCCCTGGTAATTAAAGAGCCTCTAAAACCACATTTTCATCTGGTTATGTGTCCATACTGTGTTCTCAATGTACCTCAACATAGTTGCTGAGAGCTTCAACCCTCCGTTTCCTACTGTCTTTCAGAAAGCTGGAAGACAGTAGAACACGGAGACAAAGTTTGCTCTGTGTAATCAGTTAGGGCACCCCATTTAAAAAAAATATATATTTATTTTTCTTACATCATCATGTAATACAACTTTTTTTGTATTACAAAAGAGGTCTGGCTTTTCTGGCTTGGTCAGACGGT
The DNA here is from genome assembly GCA_016586285.1 of Arothron firmamentum. Classification (NCBI taxonomy): domain Eukaryota; kingdom Metazoa; phylum Chordata; class Actinopteri; order Tetraodontiformes; family Tetraodontidae; genus Arothron; species Arothron firmamentum. The sequence goes on along the minus strand of BJFM01004537.1, from coordinate 8,216 downwards.
GAAGTTGCAGCGGAGGACAGTGGAAGACGTGTCTGTGACACTGGGGCCCCCTGCTGGCCAGGATGGGAACGCAGACAGAGAGCAGAAGCGCTGCGGTGATCTATTTGCTTCACCTCTTTTCTACTTGTGAATGAGTTGTGCAGATGAGCCAGTGAAGGCAGACGCTCACTTGGCTGTTCAGAGGGGTGTTCAGCAGTGCACCATGGCTTCCCCTTCTTTTAAAATGGAGCAGGCCAATAGTAAATCTAAACAGTGGTAGTTGAGCTAGTCCAATAATCCATTCTTTCTTCTGGAAAGAAAGAAGTGATGCACTGTGTCCTGGGTGAGACTCTGGCTGAGTGCTTTGTGTCATATTGATTTCTGTCCCGTGGCCACTCCCAAGATAATTGCATTGGCCCCTTGATGAATTCACTGCCTTGTTTCAGTCCTGGAGCTCAGGCTCCAGTGCTGCTGTGGAGGAACGTTTTCTAGGGCCCAAACCTCATGTCAGGACAGCAGAGTGGATGCAAAGATGCTGGCGCGGCAAGCATGAGTCAGCGTCCGGGCTGAGTCTTTCCCTGCTGAGCTGACTTGGTTTGGCTCTTTCCTTTGTTAGCTTGTGACTGACTGACTCTGGCAATTCAGGGTGGCAGTGCATGTGGGAGGGCAGGCTCCGGAGCTGCTGGTGCCTGGCCGCCGGGTCTGTGAGAGGCAACAGTTTTTCCACCCTGCCACATCTGGCGGGGGCAGCCTGGTTGAGGTGAGGCTCAGTCAGCCAGCTGTGTTCTTCTTTGGCGGCCTTTCTAGACCGCTCTGGCGAGTATGTGGACAGCTCGTAGTTAATGATGTCCCCAGATTTAAAAGCACTCAAGCTGCTTTTGCGTTTCTCTGACTTCTGAATGAATCCGTGGTTGGAGAACTGTTGGACCACCTTAGGTGGAGCAAACGTTTCAGTGTAAAAGTTGATGTATCCAGTAATGGTCTGGGTTGGCCAACTTAAAGGTAGACTAGTCTGTGGTGTCCAGACACCCTTGTAGTTGTACGTCAGCGACTGTGGTCCAGAGTAAACAGGAGGTTTTACTCGTCGGTTCCTCTCTACACATGTGGGGAGGAGAAGACAGGTGATGGCAGGATGCTCTCAGGAAAGATCGCTGGGCAGCTTTAATATTGCTGCAACAGCGGTCCAAAATCTCCTCACCTCCACGTCCCAGTGATAATTCAAAAGCCTGGATTTCAGAGAGCAAAGCTTAAAGTCTTGGGCTACAGGTAACACAGCACCTGGGTGGGAATCTTCAAAAGTGTTGACGATGTCAGCCAGGTCAGTAAGAGCAGGGCAAGCGTCCGCTGGAGGGTGGATGCAACCATCTGACATGAAGACTGATAAAAGTTATCCAGGCAGTTAAAGGACGACGTTTAATAATGCGGTAAATCACAAAAATGGACAGCGTTGAGATGCATTTGGTATTTTAGTGACTCTTTAAAGTGCCTTGGTCTGCTTGGACAGACGCTTGGCTCGGTCCACTTGTCTTGCTGCACATTAACACGGGTGGAAATCTGTAGCCTTCAAGTGCTGCTGAGAACAGAATTCAGAAACAGGCTTTGTGCCTCTTTTCATATTTGTTTCTCTCTCTGTTCAGTGTTTCTGCAGCTTCTGGGCATCATTTTTTTGTTTGACAGTGATTTTTGAAAATCTTGGATGAGATCAGTTGAAGTCTGCTAAGGGGACAAGGACAGATCCCAGAGGGACAAGGACATGTCCCAGAGGGACAAGGACATGTCCCAGAGGGAAACCAGATGGGAGGGGGAGAACTGAGAACTTGGCCACCACAGAGATTAAATAGCAGATGAAAGTGAAGAAAATCGCCAACCGAGATCAACATGTGTAGTGGACAAAAGCAATCAATCACATCCCCTCCGCCGCCTCACGTCCAATAAGATTACATCAATCAATAAGCTCTCTTATGAGTGATTGGATTTTGTCTCCTTCCAGAGTACGGTTGTGGGGTGCTGCTCAATTTTCCCAATGATTAAAGCAGGGTCAAATTACTTTGATAACATCAAGGACCTTGCTGGCTGCATGTGTAAGGGCAGGATTTAGAGCCAATAGGCTAGCGCTCAGATAGCAAACAGAACAAAGACTGGCTTCTATTTAGATGACTTAGATTGCTCAGTCAAGGTCTAACTTCTCCTTCCAAAGTTCATCAAACGGCTCAAATGCTAATGTCAACAACAGTGCAGAAACAGTGTCTAGACAATAATTCGTCCATGTTTAAGTCAGGGATAAGGTGCAGCTTTCTCGTCGAGCCTTCTTCCTGGCCTTTCCTGCAGCGAGCTGAACGGGCTTAGGCAGGTCATGGGGGCTTGCTGATGTCCTCACTCTGGTGCAGGGCTCTGCCTCCTCTGGTTCATCTCCCAGCGCAGCAGCTGGACTTCTGCTTCTTCTGTCTGCTCCTGGCTGGCCAGCCGGCCCCGGCGAGATCTTTGCCTCTTCCTGCTTGAAAATGCCCTTTCTGGACAGGGACCTGATGGCAAATAGCTCCTGCCGACTGTATCGAGCAGGTTGTGGTGCAAACAGGGGCCACTGATGTCCAGATTCCTCCATGACTGAGGTCCTCATGGAAGTGCACTTTTCTTCGACTCGACCGAAGGAAAAGTGCTGAATGTCTGGAGTCGTTTGCTTCCTCACACCTTTGCCTGCTGTCAACAGGGCAACAATAACCCCAATTTATTACTCTAACTTGGGCATTTGACATCACGTAGAACTTAGAACTAGAAAGCTGTACAGCGTCCTTGACTCTGGCTTTAACTTGCTCTTGTTTTATTTGGAAACACAAAACTCATGAAGCAGTGAAATGTTCAGCAGTTGGAAACTGATGTTTGAGCCAGGAAAGACTGCAGCACAGGGAGAAGCAACTGTTCTCCCATCATATGACAGGCTAGCTGCCTTTCAGACGCACGCACACACACACACACACACACACACACACACACCCAGCCATTAAAGTCAGTTATGTCCTAATCCATGGAGAAGATTCACAGATGATTCTCCAAGATTCTCCAATGAAAATCTGACAAGCCTTTACCAGCCTCGGAGGTCATAACCTGTCGTCTTCTTCTGCGCTAGCTGTCCATTAGCAGGGCACTGAATTCGCTTCATTCCCACTGATCTATACTAGTTCTTCCATTATTGCTGCTAATACTGTTATTGGCGCGTCTGTTATGTTATTACACTGAGAATGGGTAGAGGCAGCAACACTGCTGTTAGCCTTATTAGTAATATCATGCAGGTTATCAAAAAAATCACACGTTTACTTGTACTAATTTTAATCCCTACACTTTCTTTCTCTCTCTAAACCGATGTGGGCTCATGTGTGCCATTCTTGTCTGCCTCAGATGTGACGAATGTCTGCTCTGCTATCACTTTGGGTGTCTCGACCCCCCGTTGAAAAAGTCTCCCAAGCAAACAGGATATGGCTGGATCTGCCAGGAATGTGACACATCATCATCCAAGGTCAGTGTGCACGGCAGAGCTGCTTTTCTGTAGTGGTGCTGTCCAATGAGACATGCAAATTTTGATATCTTTCTACTGTGTTTTTAAGACACGAAGCGACGATTAAGCATATTAAATAGGTAAAGGTCACAAAAGTAGAGGTAGTAACATGTAAGGGTTAGAGTTAGCCACATGTTTAACTTCATCTCCACTAAGATTCACTCCAAAATTCTGAGACAGCTGAAATGATAGCGTGTAAGAAATGTAATAACACGGCACACTTTGGGCCATTAGTGGTGCCTTGAAGCAACATTTTCAAGAAGAAGTCCGTATTTTTCCTCTCTGTCATGAGTAGAAGCACATAGCATGTGGCTAATGTGATGTATGCAGATGTTTTCACGCCCGTCAAAGTCATTTACAAATGATCGCTTATGAGTGACGACGAGGCCATCAGAAGTTGGGGACTGCATGGTCGGCCAAGTAAAGCAAGTGCTGTTTTTGTCAAGACATGAATGTGCACAGCATTTCACAAACTGGCCATCACCACTATGGTAAAACTCAGAGCTCGGAGTCAAAACAGCTCCAGCTGAGCGAAGCCACACGAAACATGAATGTGAAGCCGTCTAAAGCGACAGCAGAAACGGGTGCGCTTCTTTTCTAGCTCCTCCCTGGATCATCCTGAGCATCTTTGTCCTGCTGGGGCTTTGGCTGTCTGTCTCTCTCGAGAGTGGCTGAATGTTTTATTTTCTGATGTCCTACATTAATTTGCATCTTTTGTCCCACATTCTTGATCCCGTTTCTTGGGTTGGTCTCGTTATTCCAAAGCCTTGGTGATGTCGTCTGTGACCGTACACTCGTCTTCTGCTGTGGAATGTGAGTGGTGGTTATGGTGTGTAAGAGTCACATGGTTGGTAATTCTGAAGCAATCTATTTGTCATTTTTGCATGTCAGTGATGGATATTGGGCAACAAATGAATAAAAAAACAAAAAAACATACATCTTTGCAGGCACTGAAAACTATAGCAGGTCCATGTTTTGAGAGGTGCTTAGGATTGGGAAAGTATTTTGTACAGACCTTTTTAAAGTACAAGGTGCTGAGAGGGTGAATGTAATTGCCTGTGTGGGGAGATAATTGACTCAACTAAGGGCATCTAAAAAGCACTCTGAGATGAGAGCTGCAGTTAAAGAAAGTTTTATCATCTGCTTGTAAATGCCACGCCATGCACATTTTTGCCCGTGAAGGGGCGCGTTTCTTAAATGCCAGCAGTGAGTGCAGAATAAGACTTGATCTCTCTCCCACTAACATTCCGTTTCTTGTCCTCTGTCTGCTACAAAGAACTGGAAAGGAAATGAGTTGTCAAAGCAGCTGCAGTGTTTTTTTCTGTGAGGAATATGTAAGACATCTGAGCAAAGACAAAACACCCTCTCTGGCCTCAGACTTCAAGTTTCTTCTCATAAAAAGAATTTATTTTTTCTTTAATGAAGAGACATCCTGAAAAATCAATTTATGTATCATTTTATCACCACTGAACGTTTACTCGCAAAAATAAATGAACACTCCAATTTTTATTGTTTATTAATTATGCTAATAGACAGCATATCAGTCAAAATGCATAAGAACACAATAGAAATGTTGGAAAGTGTGCATTTATCGAGTGAAATAAATGTTTGAACCTTAAACAACACACCAGTAGAGGTAGAGAAACCCTTGTTAGCAAGTAGAGCAACACAGCTCAGAAGGGATTTTGGCTCAGTCCTCTGCTGCTTTTAGCTGCTTGCACAGCTTTTCTGTTGAGCTGAGGCCTGGAGAGCGACTGGGCCACTCCAGCACCTTCCTATTATTATTCCTATTCCTTAGCTCTTCCTTAGCTCTTCCTTAGCTCTTCCTTAGCTCTTCCTTAGCTCTGCCTTAGCTCTGCCTTAGCTCTTCCTTAGCTCTGCCTTAGCTCTTCCTTAGCTCTGCCTTAGCTCTGCCTTAGCTCTGCCTTAGCTCTGCCTTAGCTCTTCCTTAGCTCTGCCTTAGCTCTTCCTTAGCTCTGCCTTAGCTCTGCCTTAGCTCTGCCTTAGCTCTTCCTTAGCTCTGCCTTAGCTCTGCCTTAGCTCTTCCTTAGCTCTGCCTTAGCTCTTCCTTAGCTCTTCCTTCGCTCTTCCTTCGCTCTGCCTTAGCTCTTCCTTAGCTCTTCCTTAGCTCTTCCTTCACTCTTCCTTTGCTCTTCCTTCATTGCCCTGGCAGTATGTTTGGCTCATTGCCATGTTGGAAGACACACCAATGACCCACCCTCATTGTTCTTGAAAAAAGGTGCTGTTCATCCAAGCTTTTCCAGTACATGAGGTAAGTCGCCCTGGAACCTCATAGAAAAACAGCCTCAAACATGATGTTTACCTCTTGCCAGACTGGGGGAAACGTGTTCTTTTTCATCCTCTGAACACGGAGGGTCAAGCTGAGGCCAAATAGCTCAACTTTGCTTTCACTGGTGGCAGCGCTTCTACCAAGCTTCTCTGAGCCATGTAAATGTCAACTGGCAGCTGGAGGCCTGAACATGTGCCTTTTTCAGCCAGGAGACCTTGCAGATGCAGATTTGTGTCCATGACAGTGCAGGTTTTACCAACTGTTCCTTGGTGACTGAGCTGCCAGTTGCCTTCAGATCATTAACAAACTCCTGCTGTGTAGTTTTAGGCTGCTACCTCGCTCTTCTGACCAGCCTCCCTCCATGGAGCTCCAGCTCTGGGGCAACGCTGGGTCTGGCACTTTTGAACCCTGCCACAAGTAGTTTCTGCTCCCTCAACCAGGCCTTCTGCTGGTGGTCTGGGAATCCAGTCCAGATCTACCACCTTCTGAAGTTTGCTCAAAGTTACTAACCAGAACACTAACCCTAACCTCGAAGGGTTAGGGTTCGAGTTAACTAACCCGAACCTTTGTCCTTGTCTTGAGTGATTGCGGTTGCTGTGTTTTTCTGGGTCTGCTGCTGTTAGATAAGTTAGCCTCCACATATTTCAGCTATGTCACCAAACTGGATGAAAATACACTGATTTCTACCCTGAAACCAAACCTTAGTTAACCCTAACTAACCAGAACCCATAACCATAACCTCAAAAGGTTAGGGTTCGGGTTAGTTAACCCGAACCCTCAAAGGGCTAATGTTTTGAGACTCTGTGTGTGTGTGTGTGTGTGTGTGGGGTGTCCTGGTTCTCATATCTTTGTGATGTCCTCTTCTTACAGTATTGGCAGTCAACGGTGTCTTGAGTGATTGCGGCTGCTGTGTTTTTCTGGGTCTGCTGCTGTTAGATAAAGGCTGCTGTGACCAACGCTGCGTCCTCTCAGCTGCCACCCTCGGCCCTCGTTGAATTGATTTGAGTTGAGAGTGACGCTCCTGCCGTGATGAGCGTGGAGCATCTTCTGGAGGTCTCCTTCCTTGCCAGAGGATGCCTGTTGAAGGCTGCATTTCTGCCCTTGCAGCACTGTCAAGCATCTCTGGCTCCACGGAATCCAAAGCTTTTAAATACGTGACGCTCTGGGAGCTTTTCAGGCTCAGAGAACTTGTTCAGCTGTGAGCTGGTTTGTGTCCAACTGCAGCCTCAGACCTGCAGTCATCAAAGGAGGCATCTGCTGAAGCTGCAGCGCTTCAACTCCAGATTTCCCTCGCTTTCTCTGCAGCCAGAGGCCTCCACCTACAATACTGTGTGTGTGAGTGAGTGTGTGTGTGTGTGTGTGTGTGTACAGACATATATGAACTGTACAGTATATTGAAGGGTTATGTATATTGAAAGGTGATTTCTTCCTTTTATGAGTAGGTTTCATTCATTCTTGGTGTGAATGTGGATTGAAGGTGGGCGTGGCCTCAAAACCCACTAATGAAGGTTTTTGCTGAAGCATTTGAGGTGATCAAAGCCTTGAAGTGCTGTGGACGAGCTGCTTCGTGTGTTTGTGGGAGTGGTTGAGCTGTTGATGGTGCTTTAACGGCAGCAGCAGCAGGAACAGGGGGGCTGCTGGCAGGGCAGCTCAGGGATGAAGGAGAGCAAAGCAAAATCAATGGCTGGACGTCCCCTCCATCACTCTAACTAGCTGCTCCACATGTCCACGGCCCTCTCAGGAGCCAATTTGTGCCGTAAACAGGGGTGTGTTATTGCTGTGTGGAACCCCTGGGGCCCCCTGGTCCCTTTCTCTGGCTCATTCTGTCTTTTTAGTGAAAAGCAGACACCAGGTCACACTGTGGAGCCCCGCTGCTGTTCCTGGCCCTGAAAACCCAAGAAGAAGAAGAACACCCACTCCTGCTGAAGCAAGAGTGTGTGTGTGTGTGTGTGTGTGTGTGTGTGTGTGTGTGTGTGTGTGTGTGTGTGTGTGTGTGTGTGTGTGTGTGTGTGTGTGTGTGTGAGTGAGTGTGTGAGTGTGTGTGTGTGTGTGTTTGTGTGTGTGTGTGTGTGTGTTTGTGTGTGTGTTTCATCCAAGCTGAGCTCCACGGTGTTGGAGGCCTTTGATGCTTTAACATCACGTCCATCACACCATTTTGGGTGTGTGCAAATATGTGTGGCTCTGTGCTCTTGTCCATGCTACCTGTCTGGAGCAGCAGTAGCTTGAGAGATGGACATTAGTTGTGTTACAAAACCAGACAAACCAGCCAGTCAACTCAGACTTTCTAATGTGTTAAAAGATAACAAGGGCAGAGCTATGAGCAGGTGGGACTAGCTGAGCAGGCGGAGCTATGAGCAGGTGGGACTAGCTGAGCAGGCGGAGCTATGAGCAGGCGGG
>BJFM01004536.1:28153-44827 GCA_016586285.1 Arothron firmamentum | reverse complement strand
ATATATATATATATATATATATATATTGGAAGAAACAAGAGACACATAAAGAACATTCAGTTGAGATTTTAAAATAACAATCATGTGAGATGCCAGTTATAGCTGTTTATGTGTATATTGTTCTCGACAGCTGATTGACTCGTGACACAAAAAATGGTGTTTCTGCATTAAATCAGCTTTTACAGCAAGAAAGACCACGAGTTAACCCACATCAACACCAGCAACAACAGAGGAAACAGGCCAGTCCTGCCTATGAAGCTCATACATTCATGTTCACAAGAGGAGGTTAAGACCTGGTCAAGGTTACTTTTCCATTTTTGTGACTTTTGCTGCTAACGCAACACACAATCTGTTGAGCCAAAAAAACAAGATAAATATAGGACACATTACATAACTTATTATCTGATCCTGGCATGGGTTAGTTAATGTTTCCGAGGGCGTCACTGTCGTGAAGCTGAATTAAAGCAGAATGACGCAGCAGCTTATGTAGACATGCTGGAAGTTGTCTCATTGACTGTTCCTTGCACTTTTTTCCGACTCAACAGATCAATCGGAAAGTGAGAATTTTCTTCTAAAGTCAAATGAATCTCGGTTGGTAAAGTTCACAACAGCAGGCGCCTTGAACTCTGAAGGTTTTCCATTTGCGTTGGCATTTTGCTGACGCGGCAGGGCTGACTGACTGCTGCTGTAAACAGTTTAAAGGCTGGTGACTAATCACGGACTCACCGCTATAAGTTTGAGTTTACAGCTTAGCAGTGAAAAACAAAGAGAGAACTCTTTGGTATCTTTCTATAAATTTAAAAATGTTCCAGAAATTTGTCTGAGTGCAAACTCGGATTACTGCTCTAACCTGTTGAGTCTGTTTTTTTCTCACTACTCAGCATCTTTGTGGTTGTAAAAATCCGCACGCCAAAGCCTGGCGACACGTGATCACAGTCAGACAGTCCCACGGCTACAACATCAATAATCCCAATTTTAAAATGAGCAGCTTGGTTGGCACGCAGAGTTTATGAGAGCCATAAAGTAGTTCCTGGTTCAGACTTGTGTGTGTTGCTTGCTTGTATTCCCGGCAATGAGACGAGCTCAAACCTTTGAACTGAGAAATGAAAACAGGATGCGGGCATGGAAACAAAAAGAGAAAGAGAATCTTTAAAAGAAAGGAAACAATCATGACTGATGTGGTTCATCAGTAGGTTGAATGCTGGTGTGTGCCAGCACAGCTTTACTGTAAAACACAAACCTGGCTTTTCTCTAATGATTTCTTCCTGCAACGAGTGACCTTTCTACCAGCTGCTGACAGCCACCTGACTGGACATGCAGCAGGTCGTAACTGAGGCTGAGTATAAAAGAATGACTTTGGCTGCTCCTCCTATATCACCGGCACACACCCACACACACCCCCCCCACGCATACACACAGGCAGGTAAGACACACACACAGATATAGTGAGTGCTGATGTAGTGTGCACGCTTCCTGCACTGAGGGAGCACGGAAAAATAAAAAGGGCGTAAGAGAGAAAAGGCATAAATGAGAGGAACTCAAAGCTGAAGCTTCCTGTGTGTCGCCTCTGACCTGTCTGCTGGTTTCTGCCTCTGTCCTCGCTCAGGATGAAGCTGCTGCTGCTTGCTGCTGCTGCTGCTCTTCTGGCTGTGGCCAGATGTGCCAGCCTCTCCCTGGAGGACATGGAGTTCCACGCCTGGAAGCTGAAGTTCGGTGAGTCCCATCAGCCGTGGGGCTTCATGCTGTGGTTGCATCAGTAACGGTTCCTCGCTTTCCAGGAAGGTCCTACAGCTCTTTATCAGAGGAGGCCGAACGCAGGCAAGCCTGGCTCATCAACCGCAAGCTGGTGCTGGTGCACAACATCCTGGCCGACCAAGGCATCAAGTCCTACCGCCTGGGCATGACTCAGTTTGCAGACATGGTGTGCACGTGTGGATTTTCCATCCCTGTTGGGACCTCTTGCACACTGAAGAGACTCTTTTAATGAGTGACACCGTCTCCTTTTCATCAGGACAATGAAGAGTACAAACGCCTCATTTCCCAAGGCTGCCTGGGCGCCTTCAACGCTTCCGCGCCTCGCAGGGGCACTACTTTCTTCCGAATGGCTAAGAGCACTCACCTGCCCGTTGCTGTTGATTGGAGGGATAAGGGATACGTCACAGATGTCAAGAATCAGAAGCAATGCGGCTCCTGCTGGGCCTTCAGCGCGGTGCGTTCATCAGCAAACAGTTTTTTGTTAACAGGTTTTTTTAATTTTTTTTTTTAACGTTTAAATATCTCCTTTAGACGGGATCACTTGAGGGCCAGAACTACAGGAAGACTGGGAAGCTGGTGTCTCTGAGTGTGCAGCAGCTGGTTGACTGTTCTGGGCGTTATGATAACATGGGCTGCGGTGGTGGTCTGATGGACAGAGCCTTCAAGTACATTCAGGAGAACGGAGGGATCGACACGGAGGAGTCCTACCCATATGAGGCTGAGGTAATGACTTAAGTGTCTTTAAAGTCTTAATCTAATAATAAAACGTGAAGGAGACAGAAATCCATTTCCTCTGTCAGAGGTGTGCAACACCGCCATCTTGTGGATGCGTAAGAATTTGACGCAGCCTGAAATAAAAACAGTGATTTTTTTTCTTTTTTTTTTGTTTTTAATCAGGATGGCCAGTGCCGGTTCAAGCCTGAAAACATCGGTGCCAAATGCACCGGCTATGTTGACGTGCCAGCACGTGATGAGGATGCCCTGAAGGAGGCAGTGGCCACCATTGGACCCGTGTCTGTGGGCATTGATGCCTCACAACCTTCTTTCCAGCTCTACGAGTCAGGTTCAGAGATATGACATCACCCTGAAATCTACATTTTATCCCTTAGATGTGCTTATAGACCCGTCTGACCTCTCTGGGCCTCCCTTCAGGCGTGTATGACGAGCCGGAGTGCAGCAGTGAGGACCTGGACCATGGCGTCTTGGCTGTGGGCTACGGCACTGACAACGGTCAGGACTACTGGCTGGTTAAGAACAGGTATGCGCTGATGTCAGATTGAGGGGTAAAACAGAGACATTGTGGCTGTAAATGTTAATGGGAATGTGCGTTTGGGTAGCTGGGGACTAGGATGGGGGCAGAAAGGCTACATCATGATGTCCAGGAACAAACACAACCAGTGTGGCATCGCGAATATGGCCAGCTACCCACTGGTCTGAGCCGGTGAGCACAAACCTTCCTTCTTTTCCATTTTCTGCCTGTTCTGTCCATTTACTGGTTTGTGTCCGTGTTTTCTCGTTCAAGAGATTCACCTGGGAGGAGAAGAGAAATAAGTCCAACAATAAGTCTGTAATTTTCTAGATTTCTTGCACAACAGATTGTTTTCACGGTAATCTTGAATGTTTTAATAATGACTTTTATCTGAAAGATGTGAAAAAATAAAATGCTGAACATTTAAAGAGTGAAACCTTGAAGTTATTTACAAGCTCAGATGTGATTAAAACACGATATCAGCTTTTTATCATACCCAAATTACACAAACCTGATGAAATGATGAGCTGATGAATCAGAAAATATGAAGCTCAGCAACTCTGAACTACGATATCAGAACCTGGAACTGTTCTCTGCTCGTCTTTAGAACATAATGGACCATTCCAAGTAACAAACATTGCCGTATCGATCTCATTAGTATTTAAACACCTCTGTGCTGCATTTTTCAACCTCTTCAAAGAGCAAAAAGGTTTTTTCCCCCCCACGCTTGCGTCCACAGATAGAGTTTGTCACAGTAACAACTGTAAAACCTGCAGCCATTAAGATACGCCAGCAGATGACTTCAAACTGAGCTAAATGGACCCGGCTGCGAATTTGTCGGATTTATTTGAAGCCATTAAAGTTTCCTCTGACTATAAATGACAACTGTCCCCATTTGTGCATGAAAAAAGCTTCCATTTAAGAGATTAACTTCAGTAAAAATGGATCTGTTCAGAAGGTACCGAGCTCTGCGCAGAATACACACAAATGGGCTTTTAACGTCACAACAACATTTGTCTTCCTGCAGTTGGCGACAAACTGAACCTTTCCTCATTCCACTGAGGGCAGATCCTCACAAGTGTGTGTTTGTGTGTGTGTGTGTGTGTGTGTGTGTGTGTGTGTGTGTGTGTGAGAGAGAGAGAGAGAGATCTTCCTGGATAAAATACTTTCAGATGCAGCGTTGAGGTTTGTTAAAGCTTATCTTGATGTAGGAGAGGATGATGAAATGACAGCTGATCCGGGCAGAGAGTGAGAACACGCTAGCAGACGTCACATCAGGGCCAAAGAACGAGTGAAATCAGACACTTTTGTGCTTCCTCCCGCCTCTCATGCGGTCAGTAAAAACTCCATTATGGATTTGGGAGAACATATCTGATGTAAGTGCTCTGACCTCTATTACAGTCGATTTGTTCCGCCTTCCTCTTCGTTTCCTGCCACATTCTTCCTCGGTGACACACCATCCAGCCAGGCCTTGATCATCGCGCTCCCGGCTGTTCTCTTCCCAGGCAACAGTCGTCACAATTTAATTACAAGAAAACAAAACAAAACAAAAAACATGAAATGATTGTCATTCCTGCCCATTCAATACCACGCCAGGTTTGAACGTGCTAATTATGAACCAGAAGTGGATAACATAGATGAAGGGACACAGAGAGGGGCTGGTGGTGGTGGTGGTGCTGGTGCTGGTGCTAGTGGTGCTGGTGCTGGTGCTGGTGGTGCTGGTGGGGGGTTATTCAGGCTTTAATCAGCTTGTATGACAAAGTGTGACCTTGACTCTTCATTCTTTCCTCCTCGGCAGCTCTGCAAACTGGCACAGCCTGTAATTGAAAAAGAGATTTATATTATCTTTATTCAGATGACTCTGCAGACCTGGAAGAAAGAGAGAGAGAGAGAGAGAGAGAGAGAGAGGGAGAGAGAGGGAAATAAACATTTTATCAGTCTGGGACGACAGCAGTCAGCCAATTAGGGCTGAATGACTGTTATCCAGTGACATTATCGCCATCGCACCTTTCATTTCCGTAAATATGAAGGAACATGTTCTAACCTGGGGAGAGCAGAGATGAAAAATCTCCCAGAAAGAGACAAAGGGAAGCTGAAGGAGGGTGCGCAAGAGGTGAGGCAAATTAATTGGTTTTGCTAAATCCTCCTCAAACAGCAGAAGCCAATGTGGTTTCACAAAAAGGCCATTACCGGCAATCAATTTAAATCTGCTTTACCCTTTTCAAGGAAACCAATTAAGCAATTTAATTTGGCCTTTTTGATTCACAGTGTAACTCACTGCGGAGGATGGGACATCCAATTGGTGTCCTGCAGGGCGGGACAAGTGAAAACTCTGGGAGGTGTTATTGCAGCAAGCAAAGCTATTGATCAGAGATCCAGGGAGGGCAGGAAGGAGAGGGCCATAGGCTCCGAATTTGGGATTTAATCAGTACAACAAAAGCCCTGCTGTGTCAATTTAAAACAGGCTCAGCCATTGAAGTTTAGTGCAGGTTTATTCCCTTCTAATCTAAATTTTAAGCACATGACAGATATGTTGTAAAACACCAATGTATTATTTGACCACTAGAGGGCAGTGCCGGCCTGCTTATATTTATTGCAGCAGTCAGAATCACGCAAACCTGGTTGGAAATCAGTCATTTTCCTTTGATTCTTCCACTCGAATGATCTTTAAAAGAAAACATGATGGACACAGGGGACACATTTACACACGTGATACACATGTCGCCCACACCAGTGGACCCATTAAGCGCTGACAATTCACACACCATTCACAGGGCGTCTGCCTAGTCAACAATGTCACCGTGCAGTTTCCCTAGGATAAAGGTGAGCGTCAGTCAGCTGTGTCAACTACCACAGAGAGCAAACAGCCTGTCCTGAGGGATACGGATCTGGGCCACGGATGCTTCTCCATCCACACATTATCCAAACTTGCCATCCTGCTTTTCTGGGTGCTCGATTTGTTTGTTTTCCTACCTGTGTGAGGCCCCCCAAATATGGTTCACCTGTTTATCAATTTAGATGGATATAACTGGTAAAGGTGTGTGTGTGTGTGTGTGTGTGTGTGTGTGTGTGTGTGTGTGTGTGTGTGTGTACATTACAGTTGCAGTAATACACCCAGAAAGCAGAAAAGATCAAAGCTAAATAAAGAATTTGCTTTGATTATTTGATAAATAAACTTCCTATTTGTTCAGGAGTATAATACATGACCTCCCTGTCTGTGTTTAAACCTCCCTTTCCTGTATTTATCCCTCATCTCTTTTCTCTCCATCCTCCTTCGGCCAGCTGCGATTCTTGGAAGCGGCTGCTGGCTGCGGTCTGAGAGAGGTCCGAGCAGAGCGGCTCTGGTCGGGCCAATTACGCCCAGGCAGAGCACTTTGCATGTTATTGTGTTTGGGACTCATGCTTGATTGACTGAATGGGTCCTAATGAGGCCGGGGAACGACGTGCAACAAAGGAACAAAGCGCTCCCCCGGTTCCCCACCGATAGATTGATCCACCCGCGCGCTCATGTAGGTCAACACATGCGCTTGTTACAGTGCACGGATGTGAAATCGCATCAGCAGTGAGAGGCGCAGCACCCTGACGCACAAATCAACAGCAGCACAACCGTCTCCGTCCGGCCACAAGCGCTGAGTGTGACCAGTGGGCGGCAGATGAAGCTGCCTCTGCCGAGGGTCCGAGGGGAAGGTCGGACTCCCACCGCCTCTTTTACAGTGGCCCATTCCCGGGCAGGGCCGGGTGCAGCAGCAGATGGATTGGTAAAGCCTCCAGCGTCGATAAAAACTGTCGGCTGTTGGGCCTTTTGGGTCCTCGCAGATGGCGGTTTGATTTTCCTGCTACCTGCTACGACTGCGCGGGTCTTTGGAGCCACAGGCGAATGGGAAACCCAGCACACCTCTGATTACAACAAGAACAGAAGGCAGAACCGATCAGCTGAGCAGAGTTATCAGCGGTGCTGGTCCTGGTGAAGTTTCCTCTGAGTAAACATTAACGGTAGCGAATTTCAGCAAGGCCCCCAGCGTCAGTCAAAGCATCCCAATTTCCTCTTCCTCTTCCTCGCTATCATTCATTATTTCTTGTTGTGCCCGCTCCTCCCTCCCGGCCTTCACCTCCTCCTCATCCTCCCCGAGCGGTGCCGAGGTGAGGGTGAGGGGTCAATTGCCTGGGCTCTCCTCCGAGCCCTGCTCTGTCTTATCCATCTTTTTTCATTTTATTTTGCCTGACAACTCTCTCCCACAGGAGCAGGCTTCAGGTCCAGCCTCCGCGGCACGCTCGCTGCACACGGGCTGTGTGTTCTCTGCATGCAGAAGCCTTGTTTACTCGCCCCGTTGCCCGTCTTTTTCTTCAGCTCTCCTCCATCGCTGACCTTTCTCTTCTCTCTGCCTTTCCTCCTCCATCGATAGCAGGAGCTAATAAGGCAATTAAAGCCTAATTAAAGGAGTCAGGAGAGAGTGAAGGTCTCGGGCATCTTCACGAGGGCAAGTGATTGGTGTGTTTGTTGGTTTTTTTGGAGAGCACTGCCTCCTGACCAACACAACAGAATCTGGAAAGTGCGATGCTAACACAGGCTCTGGGGGCCGAACGCTCGATCCCACCATGGTCCTGCATCTTTAACGCTTCTGCGTGCATTTACGAGCTATCAATGCCAGCATGTCACCAGGTAACAAGCTAATCTGTTGAGCTCAGAGCGCATTTATCAGAGCGCGTTTTGTTGCGAGCGCAGGGTGCTTTGCAGCCTGTCAGCCAGGTTACCTCCGCCCGGTGCTCTGAATCAAACCTGGGGATTAATGGGGGGTGGGGGGGTGGGGAGGTGGGCAGCTGTGTGACAGATGATCATCCTCTCCTCCGGACAGGAACGCGTCGCCGAGGTCTCGGGTCAGCGCTGTTTATCCACAAACATCCCCGAGCTTCCATTACGCCTCCTCGCGTACGATCACTACAGGCACTTGTAGTCTGAAACAAAATCTTTGGCCCTGATTTAGAAGGCACTTACGATGCATTAGCTTTGTGGTAATTACTAGAAACTCAATTAGAAGAAGCCACCGAAGACCAAGACCAAACGGCTTAAGCTGCAACGCTGGTAAATGGATTTGGAGTTAATTTAGTGAGTCAGAGGGTGAAACGGCCATCAGTGATGTTTTAAGCCGCGGCCGGCGACCTGCGCGCTCGCGGCCGAGACGTGCCCCACATCCAGGATCCCTCGGAGGCGTTCCGCTAAACTGCAGCGGGAGTTTGTTTTACACGTATGTGCCGCCTCCTTCATTTATCATTCATGTTATGGTGCATTATTTCTTACTGATGTTTACACAAGTGTGGAGGTCACGTTCCTTCAAAGTGAACTTGTATGTTTTATTTATAGGTTTTTGTGTGTTCTCTAAAGCTCCTCGGGGGGGGCTCTGTATGACCTCTGATGGTGAACGCCGGTGTCGACTGAATGGCTGCGGCTGTGTTTTTGGAAATTCTTGTATATTCGACAGCTTAAAATTATGTTTTTTAACAGTCACGGAACACGAGAAAACACTAAGAAAAGAAAATAAGACAAGCTCTCTGTGAACGTGAAAACACGAGGGATGTAAATACCCACAATACACACAAAAAAAGGACAAACAGTTGAGAAAGACAGAAACTCTCAGCTCCAAAGCTCAGAACAGATGAAGAAAAAGAGAAATCCTGCAACCACACACAGCTAACAACAGGAAGTGATGTTTCTGAGGGACATTAAAAAGTGATGGACGTCGGGGAGGCTAATCCTGACTTTCAAAGCCGTCAGAACCCATAACTCACTCATCAGTAGTCCAACAAATAAACTAGTGCAGCCAAAGTTTTGTCATGACTTAATATTTATTGTTGCAGCTGCTCCAGTTCCAGCAGATTTTGTAGATTTGTGTGATTTTCAGCATTTTTTCAGCTGGTTTTTACCTTGTTTTTCATGTGGTATCGAGGAATTAAACTCACTGGTGAAAACACATATACAGACAGATAAAATGATCTGATAACTTTTTATAGCTTTTGATTAGACTTCCAGTTTCGGCTCAGTTTTAGCTAAATAACAACACTATTGCAGCTCCAGAGACGGCACAGGAACCGATAAGTCCCATCACATATTAGCTTCTCTGTCCAAACGCCTGGATAGAAAATGGTGCAGTGAGCAGATGGCCTGCACGATGCCGAAAAGAGTGGGCGGAAAAGTCTGCATGTCCCAGTGTGTGCGCCCGTGAATGCTCCTATTGGTGCCAGCGTGTGCGTCTGTTGGCGTGCATGTGATCATGTAGGTGCTACTGCAGGAACTTGGCTTTGCCTCAGAGAGAGAGAGAGAGAGAGAGAGAGAGAGAGAGAGAGTGTGTGTGTGTGTGTGTGTGTGTGTGGGTCTGTGTGGGTCTGTGTGGGTGGGGTGGGTAGCGTGAGTGGCTTGCTGTGCCTCCTTCTCCTCCTGGGGACCAGATGGCGATGGAGTCGGCTGCTCCAAACCCGATGACATCATAGCTTAAAAACAATGAGGGAAGGATCCCTAAACGCTTACTCTCATTGTTCTCTACATTATTTGAGAGCCACAGTGATTAACTGTGCTAAAACCCTCTGAGGACAGACAGCGGAGCCCAAAGGAATCATTTATGGTTCCTGCCACCTTCACTGGATCCTCATTTGTTTTTGTATGAAAATCGTCAGACTGAAAACCTGCAATAAAGATGATATTTTTGGCTCATTTATCTCCAGTCTTCATTAAAAATGTTTAGTTTCGCAGCGGAAGAGAACCCGCAGCCTTCTGGGTCTGTTAGTCCACCACGGCTCACTTACGCCATTACTTTTAGGTGTTTTTTTCAGTGTTTTTCTGCTTCTGAAGTGACAAAAGTGCAACACCGATGGAAATAAATGACCTCTGAAAACACCGGTTTCATTTTGGATAAGACAGAAAAGGATTGGGACATTATTCACGTGCCCTCTGAGGGGACCTTAATGAAGGTCCCGATGTTTTGTTTTCATCAACGACGCGTCGACAGACAGAGATAATTGTTTCAGAGCTGTAGCTTGTGTCTGGTTGAAACGATAATTAACTGATGTGAGTAGTATGGACGATAAACAGGAATAATTACCTCTCCTGTAAGGAGAGAAGATAATTCTGGCGGCCCTGAGACGTCCAACAGTCCAGTTTCTCCTCTAATTATGCTAACAGGGATTATGGCTCCATCTACTGCTTTTTCTTGTGTTTCCTATGTTACTGATTAAAGATAATAACAAAAGCCGATTTACTCTCAATGCAATTACAGCTCTTTGATTATCGAGGAAAACATTAATGTAATTATCTGTGAGATCATTGCACCGCTGTTCAAGGACACGCTTTGCAATATTAACACGTATCGCCGGTTTAATTCAGGGCTCCCGACATTCCCAGACAGACGACCAAAATCTGCTGATGCTGATTTCAGAGGGAAATGATCCCAATCTAAAACCTGCAGGAAATTATCGAATCCACCAGCGAAAATCAACGTGTGGAAACCCAGCCAGGGCGCTTTGGACGGCGTCATGGCAACGAGCCTGACATCGACAGCGTGCGCTCTAGTTAGTGCACGACTCAGGGAGTCGGGGGTGATTTCAGGCCCAGCGAATGGGTCAAAACTGTAAAATCATTTGTTCTTCACACACTAAAACCTGAGTCAGAGCAGAAACATTGTGTTTGGATAAGATGTGGTGCAGCTGGTGGAGGCCCACGGGGCACTGACGGCCACAGACAGGAAATTCCACAAGAAACTGAGCTGCAATTCCTTTCAAAAAAGCGCAAAAAGCTGTGCAATGACACATCAAGACCGCCCACTCAGAAAATGGCCTTGTTTTTTTGTTTTTTTTTTTGGTGTGGATTGGAGTCGCGTCCTCGTAGAGAAATTTACAAAACTGAAGGTGTTAGCATGAATATCCTGTCCTGTTCTCACCAGCATGGCCACGCTTCCTGAAGTAATCACCCAGCTTGTGCCTGAGTTGACGTGGAAAGGTCACACGTGGCTGTTAATGAGCGTCTCTGTTCCAGCCTGCAGCTCTGAGAGTTGCTAATTGAGCAACATCCTGCAGGAGGTGTTCTCTCCTGCGACTGATCGAACAGGAGCGCTTCGCTCGCCGCTTCTGCAGGTGCACGCCGCCGCCGCGGGGGTGGGGTGGGGCAGTTGAGCACGGCGATGGCTGAACCTGACCTGTGACGGACGCCGCTCCAGACGGAAGCGCCCGAGCTCATCATTTCATCTGCCTTCCCCCGACTGATGTGCGTTGAACAGCCAATCGGCGGCTCACACAAAGCGGGAATTAGCATATTCTCTGGCACAGATTTGCTCCCTTAATTGCATGTGCGCCGCGCCTGTTCTCCGCACCTCCGCTCCGACGCGCTTTCTTCCCGCTCTCTGCCATCAGCAGCCTCTTCAAGTCCGCGTATTTCTGTTATTCTTGCACATTTCGCTCCGCTTCCAATCATCCGGTCTTCATCAGGCGGCTATTGTGCGAGCTCGGGAGGAGAAGCGGGAGAACTGATGGGGGCGGGGTGCTTTAGGAACAAGGTTGTCAGCCTCCGATGATGCTCTCCCTCCCAGCGCCGCTGCTGTGGCGGCGTTTGATCTGCCAGCCAAAGCTGTGGCCGAGACTGCGTCACTCGCCGCTTTGCTGCAAAAAAACAAAGAAAAAAGAGAGTATGGGGCTAACGGGACGAGGCAGCAGTTACAACCCCGGCTGTAAACAATCCCAGGTGGTTTCCACGGCAGCGCGGCCTCGGTTACTGAGGTATGACACTCAAGTGCTTCCACATCAAATATTGAAACCATTTTAGGATGTTCGGAAGCTCTCCGATGAACTGTGTCAATCTAGCAAAAAATACCTACTGGAATATTTAAAGGTTAGGAATGAATGCTGGAGGAACAGACCGGAGGAAGGATGAATGGATGGATGGATGGATGGATGGATGGATGGATGGATGGATGGATGGATGGATGGATGGATGGATGGACGGACGGCTCCCAGACAGCGCTGGTTGGAGTAACCTGCCGTCGCTAGCCGCTCTGGCTGCGAGCGTTTCGGCTCTTTTGTGATTAGAGTCACTTCCAGCCGAGATAATTGAATCCTAAACATATTCCTCTGTCTCTCATGTTAAGAGAAAGCAGCTCCTTTGCTCTTCATTGTTTCCGCTGACAGTGAAACAGTGTCAGGCGAATGTTTGCGAGGGCGCGGGAACAATCAGAAAAGAACTGTGAAAACGCCTGAAAAGGTGTCGCACAAAAGGCGCTGGCGGAAATTTTGCAGGGAGAACATTGAAAACAGTTCAAGTTAAGTCAGTTCCAGTAATAATCACAACAGGAGGCGTGACTGATGGGTCGCCGAGTCGTTTTCCCAGTATTCCCAGTCAGGAACTTTGCAGATAAATCTCAATAACAATGGTCCTCCTACATGAGGCGGCAGCACAAACAGCCTCCTTATTAAAAACGCTCCGCAGGTCTTCTGCTTGGACGCTAATGGCTGATTAGGGCACACTAACTGGTCCCTGGTAGCGTGGACGCATGGCTGTCTCTCATAAAGTACGGGCTAATTGGATAATTACACTTAACATAAATGCTCACGAGTGCTTTGCTCATGGACCTGGTTTCAAAGGCACGGCCAGGCTAGCGCTGGTCACATGACCGCTCTGTTATAAAACGCAGGTAGCAGCTAAACTGTGAATGTCTCAGAAGTGACTGGCTGCAGGGCCACTCTGACTGGCTAAAGCTAAGTGGCTAAGGTGCTAAAAGTGGATTTTCCCCATTAAGCCCCCCCACCCCCCACCCCCCCGCTTCCATCGCCTTCCTCCTGTTCCTGATGCAGACAGAGAGCAGAAGCGTCGGCAGAAGCAGCTGACCCAACAGGAAGTCTTTGACAGGGGCCCCTCCCGGCAGGTAGCAAGGGTGGAGGACTCCGACACAGAAACCGAGCGCGCGGCCATCCATCACCGTGGCAACCCCGCCTGTCAGCGAGGCAAGCGCCGGGGTACGAAAGCAGTGCTGGGGCAGATGGGAAGGGAGAACGGGCCCCGAGGTTCTCTGCCCGAGGAACCTTGGCCAAAGACGGGACGGCAGCCAAAATGTCACACATGCGCGCACACACACACTCGAGGTAAAGTGTGTGTTGACCGATGGCCTTCTCTGTCTGTCTGTCCCATAGTGCAGACCAGCTGTCTGGAGCAAGTAGATGGAACACATCCATCATCACACACTCCTGTCTTGGAGGCCTCTCCACAGGCTGGTATCAGTACAAATGAGCGTGTGTGTGTGTGTGTGTTTAAGCTAGTATACAGTACGTGTGTGTGTGTGTGTGTGTCTGGTGTTGGCATCTGTAAATTTTAAACTCCCCCTCTGTGTGCAGACAGAGACAGCATCACGACGGTGCGTTCGAGAGCTTCTCTTGCCGTCTTGTCTACAACCACTAACAAGTCTTTGAGTGTGTGGAAACGCGCACGTGAGGCCTGTTTACTTCCTGCGCCTGCGTGTGGAAGGTGGTGATTAGCGTCTCATCTGAAAGAGATCGTCTTTGCCGTGGCTGTTTGTGTGTTTAATGTGATTGTCGCTCAATCTCTCATAACGCTGCTGCACAATGCTCCAAGCTAATCAATAACAATCAGACGCATTCAGACGTGGCACCAGCGTTGAGCGCGTGCCCCCGTGCACTCGGCTGCGATTAAAAAAAAATAAAATAAAAAAAAAAATCACATCAAAATCACAATTAAGGCTGATTACCATCGCCGTCTTCGGCTTGTTGTGGGAAGATTAGGGCAACGCAAACAAACCGTTAGCAGCCAGATTAGCAACAAAGCAAACAAGCAGACCGGCGCTGTGATGGTATAATAACGTCCTCTGATACCGTCAGACACGGTCCCTCACTGGCAAAATTGTCAGCAATTGTCAAATGCTGTTGCCCTGTTAACCGTCGTTGCCCCCGAGGGCCAGAGCACCAAGGTAATTCTTCAGTGATTGTCTTTTATTTACACGGGGACGAGCTTCCATTTCCCGCAAACGACTCCTCCGCCGGATCCGTCTCACCGTGTCAGTTTTGCAGGAGTCGACCACTTCATTTAATTCATGTGATATTGTTTTTATAGTGTAAAGCACGGTGCTTAGAGTCGACAGAAGATTAAAACCTAACTGGGTTTGGAGCCTCTGAGGGGAGAAGCAATTACGAGATGATCTTGTATCTGCTTAAATTCCGGTGTGAAGCGGCATGTCGAGCAAACTGCATTGATATCGCTCCACATTAGCCCAACAGTCGCCTAATCCTGTGTGATTACCTGAGGTATTACAGTCAGAGACCTGTTCTGTGGGGAGGGCGCTAGCCACCGGGAGGTGATTCTTCCTCTCCTTTGACATTAAAAGAAGAAAACAAAGTGATATGGGCACAATAAATCCATCCCAGCTGGTCAATAATCTGTCAGAGTGGGAAAGGATCTTTGATCTTTGTCATTTATCGCTTGCATCAGAGGACTGGTGCCCCCCAATCGATGAATTCATCAATACAGCCAGACGAGGCTGTGCGAGGGAGATAGTAATAACATGCTTATAGCTGTTTCCATACATTCAAAGGTTTGCTTCAAAGATCAGCTGATCTTTGACCAGGGGCTGTCACAGGCTTCTGGAATCTCGTTTCTATGCCTCATCTCGCCGCGTACCCTGGCGTTGCGCTGGAGCCGGTATCTAGAGTGGGTTCTCCAAACAGCCTCCAGCAGCAGAGGAGCTCTTATCTGTGGCCCTCTAGTCCATTAAAGCTCTTAAAACATCAGCTCTGCAGACACCGCCGTGGCCGGCTCCATTACCGGAGCGCGGCTGCGTCGCAGTAATCGCGGCAGGCTGTCACTCTTTAGCGCTTTGAGTGATGCTCCCTGGAGTGTGCGGAGAAACACGTCTGCCCAAACAACTCGAGCGCGTACGATTGCTCTGGAATGGATCCACAGAGGTTCCACAGGGATGCTCAAGGACGCCGAGAACCTTCAGACGAGCAAAGTTGCAGCTAAGTAGCTCAGAAAGCCACTTGTCTTGTATCTCCTTACAGTTTAAATTGTAGCACAAACTGAAGCACCAGAATGACGTTAGACTGTTTGCTAATAGCTTCTAAGTGGCTTCACTAAAAGATCTGATTCTATCGGTAATATTTAAGTCATGTTTCAAAGTGTGAAGCAAGGTTAACGTCCCCAGTTCAGCACCTGTCAACGTGCAAATCACGGTCTCCATTATTGCCTTGTATGTTTGTCAACATACCAATTTTAGCCAATAAACCAATAAACGGTAGCTGCCATTAACCTGTCTGCTAGCTGCTAATACCAAATCTGACAGCTCAAGTGTTGCGTTTACACGCAGAACTGACTTTAAATTGAACAAATCTGCACTAAATGATGAGAGATTAAAGCAAAGCCACTTTTGCCGTGAGGGGAAACATAGAAAAGGTCAACAGAAACACAAACATTCATTCATGCCAACTGGGAAGATGAATAAATGAACATCCGGCAAAGATGATTTACATACAGCGCGTGGGTAAACAGTGATTAAAGTCAGACCTACATTAACCTTCTCTGGACTTTGGTGGAACCCAGAGCATGTGAGCCCAGAGTAAATAGCAGTTACCGCCTGGTCTGTAAACATCTGAATAAAGTCACCAGCAAAGTCAGAATCCCACCGTCAACATCATGATTTCAGTATTTTCCGTCTCGTGAGCCCTGGATCAGCCAGTAACCAGATTATCTTTTCTAATCAGATTTTCATCTGTGTACCAGGTATCTGACCTCCTGACCCTTTCCTGTTTTGGTTTGGGGTGTGTGTGTGTGTGTGTGTGTGTGTGGGGGGGGGGTGCAGGTGCTGCGTGTGCACGGACCTGATACATGGACGTGGTTACAGCCAGGCAGCCGCCGTCGCTGCCGTGCCCCGAAACAACACACCCCGTTCCGCCATTATTCCATAAACAGTCGTCCACACAAACAGCCACCATCTCCCTGACTAATAGTCTCATTTATACATCCTATAAGAAATATAACAGGCAGCCATCTGTGAGCGGCTGTTTTCGCTGCTGTGAGATGCCTTAAATAAGCAGACACCAAACCGGTAGCGCAGCTAGCAATGCTGCAATACCACACAGGGTCGTCATGACAACGTGGCTAATGAGATTGATTGATTGGACGCTCTCATTTTTAATTGTCTTAATAAAGAATTTACACCTCTGCTGGATATTAGCGGCGGCGATGACAAGTTAACGTTGCACAATTACAGCGAAGGATGTGTGCCTGCTGGACGAGCCTGTTGTCAGCTACCTGCTGGGCCTGGAGCCGCCGCTAACAGCGCTGCTTTTATTAGTATGGAGGTCACACTTTTGGCGGCGCGGAGCTAATTAGCCTGGAGCTGAGCGCGGGCAGCGCTCCAATTATTAGCTGATGTGGCCTTTTCCAGAGCAGAACAGACGCTCTCCTGGCTGCCGCGTCTGAGTGGCGGTGACAGGCCGGCCGTCGGCGGACCATCGGCCGCGCGGTGATTGATGGTTCCCAGGTGCTGAGTCGAACGGGCGCATTTCAAATGTGTCCGCGGCGCTCGGTCCAGGGATTGACAGACGACCCGGTTTGTTGTTAACGTGCACTTTTTTAAACCGAATTTTAAAGCTGCCTTCCTGTTTGCTTTAGTCAGGCAGTGGAGGTT
>BJFM01004534.1:0-10746 GCA_016586285.1 Arothron firmamentum | reverse complement strand
TATATATATATATATTTTAGTGAGCAGCCATAAGCCAGCAGCTATAATTACAGTCCAACTGACATATTGGCATGAAGCAAAGCCAGACCGAGCAGAAATTAATGTGAGCTGACACACTTTTCTTTTTTGTTTGTAGAGGGTTCACTACTGTTGGAGGCTGGCATAAATCACTCTGTGACAAAGCCAGAGTGCACCTCAGTAAATATCTGGAATATGTACCACACAGATGCGTCATTTCTATCAGATGAGCTATTTCTTTGATTTTTGACCTACAGTTTTCTCCAAACATCGGGTAGAATTTAGATTTTGAAGACACACACACACACACACACACACACAGAGTTTTATTCGGTCTCACCCTTTAGGTGCAATTAAACACACAACCTCCCACTTGTCAGCCCGCATCAAAACAGGCCAGGCTTGAGCCAAACCCATGTGCTGCTTTCCTGGCTCTTGGCCCTCGTTGATAGCTGAGAAATGCATAACAAGAACTGCACAAAGTTCATTTAACTAATGCATGCAGTGATGGAGGAAGCTGCAGACTCAACAACTGATTAATGACTAATTCTAATAAGAAACAATATTAATGTTGCAGAATTTCAAGTGACGTTGGGTCTAGTCACAGGTAAGATACATGCATTCTTTGTCTGGGGACATTAATTATTTACATAAGCTATTTATACGAATGTATTAATATTTAGCCTCCAAAGAGGTGTACTGTACATGTAATTCAGTCCTCCTATTGAAGAAATACCACACACATCCCCATTAATTTCTCTGTTTCTCATTCGTTTGGCCTCTACAAGTCTCCCAGGATCCACCTCTCAGAAGCAACCGTGATGGAGGAGCCGTCATGATTCCCGGTGAAGACCGTCGTAGTGATGTGCAGAGTTATGATGTATGAAAAAGCTGTTAGCCTCTTCAAAGCAAAAACCTTTTCCCACTCAACCCTCATGAATATTTGAGCAATGAGGAACCAGACGAAGCCTCATCATCTTCACTGGTGTTTTCTTGACCTTCCTCGCCACTCTTTAACAGTCATTCCTTTCAAAACACTCCAGGACCTGTGCTTTTCCCATCACAGGTTTTTGATAAGTTTTGTTAGAGTATTCATTCTTTTGGATGATTTTCTTCATGAATAAAATGGACCATCAAAGGGAGCGACTTCTGAGTTTGGCTTCTGTCCTCTCACGTCTTGGGGAGTTTATCAGTGGACAAAGGCTGTCGTGTCCAGAATCATACAACAGCTTGCAGGAAGCTTGATTTATTCCTCTCTATCGCTTCCTCTGTACTCACCATCTGAATGTGATGGGAAGCGGAACAAGGATATCCAAGCGAATCAATTTACTGTGTGTTCTTTTGGACTCTGGGGACTCTTACTACCGCATTTTTAAGACTTGGCTGCATGTACAGCACACTATGAAATTAGCTATTAAAACACAACTTTAAACTTAAAAACACTTCTGACTTGAGTTGCACCCGTGACTTGGATTTTGGAAAATCATGGAATTGTTGGCATAAACGGAGCCAGCTGTTCGGCCCAGCATCAGTGGATCCATAAAATGGTACAGGACACCGCAACGTAAACACTCATCTGCAAGATGCCGTACATACAGGCCGTTCCTGTTGGCCCCAGAGCAAACTATGGTGACCCTGCACCGGTTCTAGATGCATCCTCACCGCCCTCGCCAATCCTGCCACGTCTGTCCCTCTGCTTTCATAATCTGCCGCAAATTACTGCTGCCAGCTTCCTCACCACCATCTCCACTCGAGGTGCTGGAAGTAACAGCACGCCACAAGAAAAATAAACCTTTTCAAGGCAATTTGCTGCAATGGGACTTCTTTTCCCCAGTCTACTTTTTACAGAACTGCAGAATGTTTTTCTGGTGGTTTTTTTTTTTTTTTTTCCTCCTTTGGTGTTTTTCAACGTCAAGGCTGTGAGGAAAAGACTGACTGAATAAGGAAGCAAACTCGTGGATCACATGAGACATGAGCTGGAGGCTTGTAAAATTGTGTTTCAGACCATGTAAGCAGTCATATGAAAATGGCAAGGAACCGTAATGCATGACGAGGCAATCAGGGCAATCGATGAAGATTTATCTGGGCATTGGCTGCGGGATCCACTGACCTAACTGTCCAAAGCCCAACTCTCAGGGGACATCCTGCTGTAACCATTCGCACGGCTGTTCCGAAGTATAACGTCTGCAAGCGTACCGTCTTTCTGACGCAGCCCCCAGCAATCAGCAAACAGGGAGGGATCCGCCAGGGTCACCATGAGTGAGGACATTGATTGAGTGGGGACATGATTAGGGCTTTAATGGCTCCGAATCACAGGGATAACAGAAGTGCATAAATGTTGTCACCCAGAGCGGGCTGGGTGCATGCTTGGTGCCATCGCTGAGTGCCGCTCGGCAGGTGGATGACTCACTCCACCGGTCTGTTTCTCACACAGAGCTGTTAGATTCTATTTTAATGGGATCTAAGGCATCTAAGTTTGTTTTTTGGGGGTTTTTTTTGGTCCTGTTTTGTGGTTTTTAGCTCTCTCAGATCCCCGCAGAGGCCGTCAGGCTTCTGTGTTCGCGTGTTGATAGCGTGTAAATATTTGACTGATCATCTTAAATAGAGTCAAAGACTGTATTTAGACACATTATCCTGCGTAAAACCTTTCAAATATTCCTCTCTGTCAGGAACAGGGATCTGAGCTCACACAGAAGGAAGAAATTAAGGGTCTTTTTGAACTCTTGTAAGCCGTACAGAAGGTTAATTCAGTGACGTGTTTAAAAAAGAGAATGTCACATTTATGGTATAATAGAAGAATCAACGCATTGACGCAGTCTTGGTTCGGAGGAGACTCATAGTTTTGGAAAAACTGAACTGGACTCATTAAGTCATCATGTTTTCAGAAGCAATAGGAACCATTCAGACACTTAATATTCCAGAGAATTGCTACAATCTCAACATTTGGGATCCATTAAAGATCATTACAATATCATCCACCGTCGAAGCTGTGAAGCTGGAGACGGCTAATGGTTGCAGTTAAAACATAACTTTACATAAATGTGAAATGAATTTGCTGCTTTAGCCTAGCAAGGCTCACATTTTACCACATCCTCTCCTGCAAACGGCATTTTTAATCTCCTGTAATGAACGTGCGCGGCAGACTCTGAGGTCCAATCACATATTTATATATATGAGAAAGAGCTACAGCACGGAACGCACTCGAGCGAAGCATCTGTGTCTACAAGTCTGCCTGTAATGAGCTGTCTGGCTGCACCGGTTTGACTCCACAGATGTTAGATTGTGAATGTCAGCCATTTTTAAATTGCTTTTCTCGGCCTCAGGAATGTTTTGAAAAAACAGAACTCCCATAGATTACAAATGAAATAAACTCCACACAGGCCTTGTTTTACTTTTTGATATTTTGTCTCGGGCCTCAGTGAGAAGCACCTGATAAAAGTTTGACAAAAGTCAGATTGCACCTGTTAAAGTCTTAACCTGTTTTGATGGGTGGAGGTGAAACACCAGTTCACAGCGTTGACATTAACCTGTATGGTAGTTTACCAAATGCAGCGATACTTCGGTAACAATGGTCATCAATGAGAAGCTTGAAAAATTGAGACATAATCATCAAAACAATGAATAACTTTCTTATTTTCTATGCTCGCTGTGCATCCTTTGTTTACCTACCAAATTAAGCGCCTCCCTATTATCTCTGTCAAGACAAATAATTATTCTTCATGAACATTTGGTGAGCTAAATGCCTGTAAAGACTCTGAGGCATTCTTATTAAAATGATCTTTATTGTGTCAAAATTCGACATTCGCCTGAGGAATCTTCTCAGTGGGAAGAAGGTGGAACGAAGTTATTATTGGCTCGTACTGTCAACAGATGTTAATGTCAGACAGAAATCAAATTAAGCATTTCATGAAGATAAATGTAGATTTTCACAGGATACGCGCTCGGATCCCGCAGAGCTGAACGCTGTTAGAGCGGAGAGGTGACACCATGTGCCTCATGGCGAAGCGTCATCCATCTTATCTGCCAAGCCGCAATTCTCCCAGTTTCACATGAACTTTCCGATATTTAAGCAACACCACAAACAAGTCTAAAATAAACCAACAAACGAAACCCACCTCTGAGTAGCTCAGTTCAAAGAATTCGGGCTGAGCTGAAATGATTGTGACTGATTGATTTTCGCTGATTACGTGATTTGTCAGGCTCAGTTGGATATTTTGCGCCGCTCCTCTGCCAAAGACAGACCTTCTAATCACATATTTTTATTAAAACAATATCTACCTTAGTTTGCAGATAAAAATCGTTTTCCCAAATCAACATTTAAGTGCTGTAATGAAGCGTTAGACAGCAGCTTTATCGTCAGCCAAACGATAAATGATCTATGAGAACATCAGCCATAAACGAAGCGCTCTTCAATTCGATTTCCCATAGCAACTACAAAGCAACCACCAGATAAATAATCATGATCTGAATTATAATTAACTGAATTCGCACCGTTAAGAGTCCTCCGATCTCCTTGACATGCAGGCAGAGCTGTTCTGATAGCATCATGAAGCTTGTGGTCATCGTGACACATGGACAATGTGACTAATAAAAGCAGACAAACAAAAGCACGTCTCTCTTCCTCCCGTTCTTTTAAAAATAGTTGTGATCTCGCAGCGTCTATGAGCGCCTCGCTGAAACTAATGTGCATCCTGCCAAAATAAAAGACAAAAAGGGTTTGCAGCGTGGAACTCACACCCAATTACAAACTACGCCTCGTGCTGATGGGGTCCACGGGCTGCACAGGCTTCTCTTTAATGTAGCCAATTCATCTAGTGAGGGTGTGGGACTGAAGGACAACAACATCCATCTCTGGCAGTTTAATGGGCTACCGGAAGCTCAAACGTACGGGCAGAAGAGCCAAATAAACATGGAAACGAATCTCTCTAACGCGAATGAAATAAAATAAACCAGCTGCCTAGTTAACGACTCGTGTCTTTTCTTTTAATTATGTGAGCATTAGCGTACCCATGCAGATGCTATTATTTTTGCCCCGTGCACACGTGTGTGCGAACTATTGTGTTTAATTAAGTGTAAAACCCGAACTTTGCAGCCCTGAGGCTATGCTCGAAGTCAGTCTGTAATGAGGCTGCAACAGGTTCAAGAAACCACCCTTAAAAGCCTTCCATTCCACCTGAGAGGGGTCAATCACCAGTCTCAACAAGCCTCTGCTAACGGTCCAGCGGCCCCTGCTTCCTCATAGGTAGCGATTTACAGTAATACATTTTCTATTTGGCTTGTCAGGAATCAGCCATCATTTTTAAATGATGAAAGAAATTTTAAATGATTAATTTAGGATCTTAGGTGTGTGTGTGTGTGTGAGTGTGTGTGTGTGTGTGTGAGAGAGAGAGAGAGAAGGTGAAAGCTGGTTAGGCTATTTTCAAACTTTAGATCAAATTTAGCTTAAATGTATCAGCTGTGCCGATGGTGTGCAGTGCACTGGATCCCCCTCATGTTCCACCCTTGATCTGTTCAAAGCATTTAGGATTATCTGCTTGTGCCTCTTCTGGGGGCCACAGGGCGTTGAAACCTGTCAAACATCCCTGGCTGGTTCCTAAGCCGACAGCAGCGCGATAGTAAGTGAAGATGGGCGTCCCACACCTTAGTCAGAACCGAGAGCAGGAGATTAAATATAGTCCGACTGGAGGCTGACGTCTCACTCGCTGCATTGTTGTCACCTCTGATTTTCACTAAAGCCACAAAAACACTTGTGACGTCTGAGACGTCACTGCTTCAACCCACCAGATGTCCTTCATGTCCATCACAGCAGAGCATCCCCCGTGCCGGCAACACCCCCAGTTCAGTGTGAAAACTGGTGACATGTGATCCCCGAATACTGATTTTAGAATTGAATGTTAATATTCTCTATTGGAGCTGCTGGATTAATCAAGAAATCCAAAACTAATAGTAACAACATGTCCGGACAAGCATTGTTCATCTTGTTGCTGATGCAAAACTGAAAAACAAAAACCCTGCAAATCTAGACATTTTAAAGCCACATTGCTGGAAGTCACCACTGATTTATTGACATTTAAATCAGTGCATTATTTCAAGCATTCATTCACTGATGGTATTTTGCAGTTCATTTCTTTAAAGGAAAAACAAACAGATACAGCCTCTTTCGGTGGAGAAAGACAAAAAGCAAAAGTATGTGAGCACCAAGAATTTACGCGAGAGACGCAAAAATAAGTTTTTGTCACAATCACCAATTAACCAATTAAGTTGATTGCACCACACACGCGTTTAAGTAATTTGACTTTGTTTTCAGCCTGACAGGAATCGAAGTTGCCGCTGGTGCTGATGCGAATGCGCTTTCTGTGCCTCTTTAAGCAGCCTCTGTCAGCGGCAACCCGGCGTGCATGTGCCATTTTCTCTAACATCTGTACGCAGAAATCTTTTGATTAAAAAAAAAAAAAGAAAATATGACACAAAACAATAAAAGAATGAAACATATGCGCGCTGAGGAGGAGGAGGAAGCGAGAGATGCGCACTCACCCATCCGGGCTGTCGGTGCTGCCGTCTGCATCCACAGACGCTGCTGGTGGAGTCGGTCTGACGATGCCGTTCGCTCAAGATGAGGCGTGGGTACGCGCAGGCGCCTGTGCGTGTGTTGGAGCGCGTGCAAGTCGTGGGTCTGTGTGTAATTTGGCGTGTAGGAAGAGCTGCGGATTTTCTCCGCTTCCAGGGATGTGTGCAACCTTAATCGTTCAGGGGTTTGTCAAGTGTGCAGACGCACGCCGAGTGAAGCTGCAGGGCAGGAGCCACGTTTTTACTACTAACTACTGACAAACTAAAGTAGTTCACTAAAACTGGCTCTCATTAGGCTGAAATCCTGGAGGGATTTTTAAAAAAAATTCATTTATAAACTTTAAATCTGAAAAAAAAAAACCATAAAGTTTCTTTCTTAAAACAATATAGTGTAACAACACTTAAAAAATAGACGTGTGGAGCTTGAATCTAAAAACGGGATGGAGATCAGATTAGGGCTTCTCCAACTTTATTCTGATTAAGAATTTAATTGCTTTAGTTGACTTTTTCTGTGTCTGCAGTTCATTAATCCTTGGCCAACCTGGACAATTGCTTCCGTTATGGTCAGACAGCACCTTTATTGACCTAGCAAATGAAATGACAGCTCTATGGATGTGGCACAGAGAGCTAATCAGAAGTATTTCACCACTAAGTCAGGGTTAAATTGAAAACTTCACATGAGACGGTGAGTGTGGCCGCTGTCACGCCCCGTCCATCAGCAGAGAGGCGTCATTTCATTATCATTTCTCATTCTGACCCCACCTAACGTGTGTGGTTCTCTTCTCTGTCCCTTCCATCTCCGTTAGTTTTTAAGTTTAGTGTAGTATTTTATTGTACTGTTGTTCTCTAACAGAGTCACAGTGTTTGAGTCCTGATCGAGCTTTAAATCCTGGTAACAGCAACCACAACTCACAAAATGATCGCGCTATGACTAAAGAGAAGCACCGGCATCACACTTCTTGCGTAACAACTGCAACAAATGACTAAAATGACGCGCATGTCGTCACAGCGAGCACCAACTGCTCTCGCCTTCAGGTGCAGGTTTGCTTGCGTAATGATATTCGCTGATAGCTAAGGACAGATTTGCCAGAACAGACGCAGCTTGGAGGACAGCAGAGGTCAGTTTGGCGACAGAAAACACAACACTGTTGCTAAACTCATCCTATGGTGAGTTTACACTGTACATACCATGCAAATAAGATGCACATAGAAGCTCATTTGGTTGGTAAAAGAAGGGGAGTTTGTCTCAGTGTTACAGTCCTGTAAGCACAGGCCCCATGTGTACCTTTATTTACAGCTAGGTTTGCATATTACCACATTTAAGCCCACGAGAGCATGTGTCCAGGCTGGTTTTACCCATAGCTGTTAAAAAAAAATGTTCTGGTTATCCTGAGAAAAAAAAATATGGGGCACTGTTGGACACTGTGTTTAAAAGTTACTGTCAAAACAGCCGAAGGGACTCATCTTTCTTTCATCCAGGGTGCTAAATCTTCCTTTAGAATCCAGCAGAGCGTGCATGACAGTGATGAAAAGATGTCGTGAACTGTCTACACAGTCGTAAGAGACACAGACATTCATGAGGAAAAACCCAGATGAGACGAGATGTTTTCCTGTTGATTTTCTTTTCCAGAACCTGGATGACGAGGCGGTAGAACAGTTCAGGAGGCATCACTATCGCCATCTGAGGGGGAGGAGCGCGCAGACGTCCCCCACTGCTGCTGTTGCTCTGCAGCAACAGCAGCAGGCTCAGCGGGCTCAGCCACAGAACCACAGAGCGGCCATTAGGAACCTTCTCACATACGCACCTGGGAATAGGTGCATCCATTACCAGGTGTCATCTCACAGGCCTGTTCCGTTCAGGCAAAATTAGTTTGCTTTGCAGTTTCATTTCACATTTATTTCAAATTATAGCGTCAAGTTTCTACCGTTGCAAAATTTCACTAATTTAATTTATGATAAAGACGCTGGCCCCCGCAGTGAAGGAGTCACTGCGACTTTTTTGTCACTTTTTGTTTACCAATTAAAAGGAAACTGTTCATTTTTCCTCCCCAAATAAGATGCAGTAATTATCGTCTGAGACAGACATTGTCTGAAGGACAGTAATACTGTTAATTTCTTTAACCCCCACCCCGACTGACACGTTTGTCTGAAGCAACTCCATCAGAATTCTGCCCGTAGCAAAATAAATCAAGAAATTGCACTGCCTGCTTGTTGCTTTGAGCAATTTCCTCTGAGAAAGAGTTTTAAATTAGAACATGGAGACAAAACTAGTGGAATTATGATAAAGAATGACCATCCGCTGGATGCCAGAGCCGGGAGCTTTTCATGAGTGCATTCCAGGGACCGTCTTAGCCGAAGAATTGCACAAGTTAACATTTTTACACCCACCACAGCTCTGTTAGCATCACCAGCACAATACCAGGCTGGATGAATTGCTCCGATAGTAAGAGCCCATTCACAGAAAAATACAAAAGGATCAGTGGTTTAATCTTCGGTGAGAGAGATATCTTATTTTGACCTTCTAAAGCGGAGCAGCAGCCTTGCGCTCTCTAATCATGGCTGCACGAATTTGTAACACTGTGTGCGGTTTGGTTCCGTGGAACCACTAAAAGGATTGTAATTGCAGTCAGGGTGCTTTGGCAGGTCATTAATACTGGGGGAAAAAAAGACCCCTTTGGAATGTTAAGGTCAAGATCAAAGTAGGTGGAAGCAGGTTTGGCTCCAGCTGGCATCATATCAGGCTTATTGTGTCAGTGTGATCTGGAGGACAAGATGCTGCTTCATCACAGCTGATATAAGTAAACTGATAATACTGTATTTATAAAATATCATTATTTACATGTACGATCTGTGTGTTTGTTGTTCTCCTCTTTCTTCGCCCCCCCAGTTTTATTTTTCAACTGTTGCTTGTTCGGACATGAGGGCTTCTGTAAAGCACCGACAGACGACCTGGACTGTCACAAATGTTCCGCATATAAAGTTGCATTGAATGGGCCTGAATAACAGGAGCTTCTCGTTGATACGAGCCAGAAAGCATCACCGGGGGCTCTTATCCAAACGAGCACAGCTCAGCCTGTTCATCTGCTGCGGTTTCGCTCCTCTTATTTCTAAAAAAGAACTGTTGTCATGGAAGCACACGTTATATCGCCACAGAAGCGGCCCGGCTGCTTTTCTTCTCTTGATCCTTTCCTTCACGATCTCATTCAAGTGTTGTTTCTGGGAGGGAGGGTCCTTCTGTGTTGTCTCCTAACCGACAGTTAGAGCTGTGAGGCAGAGCCATCTTCTCATTAACAAAAACATTTTTTTTTGTCCGTATCCATGACGCCTTCTTGCAAATTGCAGCGACAATTGCAGCTCACCCATCTCTTTGCTGCATCAGCAGCATTTATTTACAATTAGATGAACGTAAGAGGACAACATCAATCTTCTTCAGTCCAAATATATTTTTATACCCCTTTCCCTATTGTTTGAAATGGAGTCAGAACAGCACTTTTTATATTCTGTCTGTGAATTTTCTAGCCAGTTTTTAGTTGGCTCCTTGAAAATACAGTTTTAACTAGACTGCCAGTTTAGAATTCTTAGTGGTGTTCCAAAAGAATAAATTAGAAGGATTTCATTAAAATACTTCTATATTTTGCAGTGCAGAAATGAAGCAGCACATTGTGACCTGGCTCTGGATCCATATTTGCCGTCCAGCATCATTAAAAGCCTGTGGTGAACACCGATCGCAGTGCCCACTCTAAGCACACTCACACATCAATCTGCCTGAAACCCCAGGGCTCTTTCCAAAGACAGCTGTTTCTGAGAGTTATCCAATTTTTCACACTACGTTTCGGTGGTTGCTCGTCAGAGATGGTCAGTGATTTCAAAATGCAGCGCTCTCTGCTGCTTCTAAAACTAATTATTTCTAGAGAGTTGTTGTGTGTAGCGGGGAATTCATGTAAAAGTACTGAAAGACACTCGGTGTAATCAGAATCAGCACTAACAAAACCATGCGTCAAGAACTGAGACAGAGGACCCCGAAGTAAAATGACAACAGACAATTGTAAACGGTTTGCACAGTTTATTAACAAGCAAGAACTCAGCCTAAAATAAAACAAGGTAACGACAATCCAACAGGTAAAACACAACCCCAAAAATCCACCACACTCAAGAAGCTGA
>BJFM01004533.1:28449-40360 GCA_016586285.1 Arothron firmamentum | reverse complement strand
CAACAGTGACAAACCCATCACAATAAAAATTCCTGCATGAAAACAACAGCAAAAAGGAATGACAAACTATGTCAGCACAGTGTTTCTTTGATGCAATTAAAAACTAAAACGGGTCCATGGGGACCGTAACACAAGTCAAACAAGTTCAGGACTATAAATGACTTTAGATTTAACACCAGGGCCAGGACTTCTTGCAGGCTGTCCAACTCTAACCCTTTCAGGCAGACCTGACTGCAGAAAAAGACACCATAAAAAGATGATTGTGGATGATTTTTTTTTTTAACTTTGTTACAGGCATACACAACACAGTCACACAGAGCAGCACACACCCAGCGTATCTGCTGGGTCACAAAGGCATACCCTCATTCCACTTGGCCAGAGCAACTGGGAACAGACAGTTCACCACTCTGGCATTTGTAAGCCACATTATTCGTCTCTCTCTGCAAAGCCAGAACCTGCCCATGTATTAATGAGTGGTTACAGAATATTCTGGTAATGCCACAAGTTGTTGTCCATCCCTGGCAGAAAGAAATGTCTCTGCTCTCAGCCTAATGTACTTCAAAATTCTCTTAAATCTTAAATCTGTGTTTATTTTAGCCAGTCTTGAAGCCCATGTAATCAACATCGAATTGACTTTAAGGTCTTAAAGAATCTTCTTTGAAATAAATCAGTACTCACCTCACTTACCATGGATCTCAGAGGTGCGGACCTGAATTTCGCATTGGACAGTGAATAAAGTGATTATGAATTTTTAACATTTTGATCCGCACATTGAGGAAAAAAAGGCATGATCCTATGCGCAAAAGAAAAATAAGCTTACATTTTCTATAATTTTAAACCTAAGTCAGGCCTTTGATCTTTTAATCCTGTGCTCATAAGGTTGCGAGATAAGCCGGCATGACTAATGTCTGTTCTAATAGTCAAGAAGAGCGTCACCCACATAATGTGCTCCTTTACCCCTTTTGAAGACAAATTGGACTGAAATTCCATATTTAAGGGATCTTTCTTTCAACAGACTTAGGTTTAAAGTTAAAGGAGTGATGACCAGTAAACAGCATGGTTAAACACAACATTGGCACCCAGCTTCACTTTCCTACTAAATGTCTCTGAGCTGTCTGCTGCCACCTTCATAGAATTATCCTCTTCTTTATTTAGCCAACACTCTCGCTCAGATGGAGTTAATGGGTTTATGGAAATTTAAGAGTGGAACTAAACTACTGGACAGGACACAGGCGGTCAGTGTGTGTCCTGTCCAGGACACACAGGTGGTCAGTGTGTTGTAATCATATCTGGGTCTGGGTTAGGCTCAAATCTGCTGTGTAGATTTCTTCCTTGATAAAGCCTTTATAACATCACCACATTGGACCTGTAATGATAGTTCATGAATATAAGAGCAAATGTGAATGTATCATTACTGGTAAAACAGTTCCTCATTAGTTTAACCATGAAACTAATATCTTCCTCAACATTGTAAAAAGTATCCAGAATATTTATACTGTTTATGATGTTAATTAGGACACAGACAAACACCAAACAAAAATGACAGTAGTAATGAGTCAAACAAAACATTCATACTGGATTGATGTTTACGTTATTGCTTTCGAGCTCTTGGAAAGGTTCCTGTTCCAATTATTATTGGTATATAGTATTAGCTTTTGGAAATTTTGAGAGGCAGTTGTTAATTTTGGAAGGAAAGTTGATTTTGTTGTTCGAAGGCTCTAATCAACAATGTATTTTCTGTTGTGTGCTTCAACCCTGACTCAAGGAGTATCGTGAATTAATTTAATGCACTACAGGTATTTTTTTTTTTTTTTTAATTATTTAATATTCATTACTGTCAAACAAAAAATGTTCAAATATAGCTGATTAAATAAAGGTGTCCCACAGTCTTTACTGTTCTAATCTGTCAATTCAACATGAGTTCGGTCTTAAAATTTGTCAGTGCCTTCCTCATCACCCCACACATCCTTCATTCTTTATCCTGTCATTTCCCTCCACTTCAGTGCTTTATCTGTTTCTAGTGCAAATGTTTCAAGCTCTCCAAAGTGGGACATAGTCTGTTTTACTTGTATTTTTAGTGGGACAACTAAATCAGACAAAATCAATTGAGAGTTGAATATCAAATTAAGCAAAAGTTCTACAATTGTCCAGAAGGTAAAATAAATACTTTAACACTCTTTACAGACACGATGTGGCATGAAATCTAAATAGCTGTTTTGATCTTTGACCTTAAAAAGATAATTAATGGCTGACTATATTTGCCTTTGCAGGGCAGAGCGGGGCATCTGTTTGCTCTTACAGATTAGACCCTTGTGCGTGTGGCTTTGTAAATGCAGCTGGGTAATCGTTTGTATCTCTCCCACAGGCAGAGCTGAACCTTTAATTGGGTGACACACATTCATTTTGCTCCCCCCTTCCCTAGGAGAGCAATCGCTGCTTCACAAGCAGAAATTATTTAAATCATTCTCATAGCTTCATCTCATATTCTCTTTGTCCTTTTGTTATGCAACCACATACAGAGAGGATTTTTTTTTTTTTTGTGATATTAACCATTACTTTATATTCTCCTCTGATAATTTATACTCAAGTTTAAAGTGGTGGCTCAGGATCAAACCCCCTCACAGAGCTTTATTTATATTAATTTGTGTTTTCACACTTCTGAAGGGGGGTCCATCATGTTGTTGTTGTATTTTTTTTTTCTCTCTCTCTTTTAAATGCTGGTTAAAGGAAAAGCCAGCCATTGTTCAAGGGCCCACAGGCAGGTTTTGGCCTATGCAGTGTGGATTGATGAAGAATTGGGGCCAGCTAAATGTCAGGCGATCATCATGTTGCTTAATGCAGGCCTGTGTCTGGCCCTTGTCCCTGTCGCCCTCCAACTCTGTGTCCTTATCCCTCTGTCTCCAGCTTCTTGCTCTCTCTCAGATGTAACTGCCATCTGGTCTGGCTCCACATCTGTGGATATCCTCCTACAAAGCTGGGACAGCAGCTTCCTTTGTACAGCGAGTCTTTGCACTCCGAGGCACCTGCCATGGCTTAAAATACTTTCCCATGCAAAAAAGCACAGCCTATTAATTGTGTCCGCTGCTAAATGTGGCATGTTGTGCAGCATTTACTTGAATATCATTTATGCCCATTGGCACAAATGTGGCTCTGCTCTGGAATACCAAAGTGCCACCACCACAGAAAAAGAAAACACGGATACAGAAACCTTTCAGAAACAGTTATTATGATGTATGTCTCTTCTTCATTAGCTCCCTCTTTACAAATGACTAACAGCGTCTAGTAGAAAAAATGAATTGGGTTCAATCATTTACTGCACCAGCTCTTGTTAAAGTCTTTCTCGTTTAATTTCATTGCATGCCACACCTGCACACGAGAATATAATGCCGAACCTAATACCTAATTTTCAAATTGTGAGGTGCATAAACACTCTTCAGGTACAACACAGTGTATTTAGATTCAAGAGATTTTCATCATTTTCCCTATGACCTCTGACTTCTTTGAACATTTCAATTGATGAGGGACATATTTATCATAATTTAAGCTAAACAACAGTATCCATATCCTGTCTAACACCATATGTTAGACCAAAATTCTAAACATATTATCTTCTTAAATAAATATCAGCTCAGAAAAATTCCAATACATATAATTTAATCATGTGACTTGTATAGAAAATATACCCCGTTTTCATAAATCAGGCTCCCCTCTTATTTTTATATATTATAGTGTGCAACACGGTAATGATTCATAATGTGCAATGATTTGACTAAAATTTCATCTGCTTCAGTTGTACAGTAATTAGCATGAAAAAGGTGCAACACACTGCCATGGAGGAGCTTGTTAATAGACAAAGTAAAGAAGGACATCGTCTCATCTCAATGATGAACTGTGTTATTATTCAGTCTGGAATAGAAAGATCATGGTAAAATTAATAAAAATAGATCAAGGTATTTTAAATTCCATTACTGAAATTATTTATGATCTTAAGTGTGAGATCTCTCTACAGAGCTTCTCTACAATGTGAAATACCAAAGGAAACGACTACACTGTCACCTTACTGCTGTTAAGATAGGAGATGTGCCAATTGTCCATGGTTGGATCCAAATATGGAGTGCAGGAGTGTTTTTGTTTTTATTAATTCCACTAAACTGAACTTCGTCCAAAAGCATTCATTCCTTTTAAATGGCAAAACCAAGCTTTTTTTATGTGAAATATGCACAACAATAATGCGAAAAAAAATCAATCTTACACTTCTGTCACTTGTAATTCTTCAGTTATAGTTCCTTACACTTTCTGAATGTTTAGTTTTGTCTGCAAGAAAACACATGCACTAATGCTTAGTGCAAAAGACACAAGTCACTCTGTCCATGACTCTGTGAGGACTCCTGGGAGTAACAGAAGACAGATACAAAGCTGTCATGGTGTAAGTGTTTGCCCTGTTAATTAGCACTGTGAACATACAGTACACATAAATTTCGATGCGAGTACTGCAGGTGGCGTAACACCATGGTGCTTTATCATCAGACTTGTGTCTCTATCAAGTTGAGAGAAACTGGGATCACAGAAAGCTACACAATGATAGTGCTGTTCAGAGCCTCACATAAGTTTTTCATATGTGTTATTTATGTAATTATAATGCTTGTGAATTGTCAACACAAGTCTGAAGATGAAGCATTCTGTCAATTTAAGTGATCAGCATTTGATGCTCCAATCATGCTTTGGTATAAAGGCAGCAGCTTCTGTGACACGCAGGCATGAATTCAAGGTTATGCATGTGATTAAATGTTGTTTCCTATTTTTTACTTGCAGGCTTCTCTGAAGTTAATTCTTAAACTCTTTCACATTGAATCTTTTTGAGCTGCACATCAGAGGGAGAGCTTGAAATCAAATGCTTTTGGTTTTTGGCTTTCTTATTGAATGTTATTTGAAAGATTTGTTTCAAACAGTTATTCTTGTCAAGCTTTGGCATGTCGGAAATGTGTGATGCTCTCTAAAGCCACCCTAAAACCAGAAAAAAAAAACCTCTCAAATTTTCCACAACATGTGTGCTGGTTTCTCAGAATTTTTTCTCGGGGCCAGGTTTTCTTGTGCTGATATTTCTCACTCATTATGTTATTTTTTTTCCCCAATGAAGGTAGTATAGTAATATTGCCAGGAAGCACAATAAGACTGCAGGAAATTGTTGTGCAACTCAAGTAATATGTCTTCTTTTCAAACTTAAACAAATAATATTGTCTGTGAAGAAAAACCGCTTATTATATGTTATCAAAAGAGAGAAAAAAAAGCAAATTTAAGTAAGATACAATCTGATTTCCATTTACATAGTCCTCAAACCATATTTTCATCTGATCCTAATACACATTTAAGAGACATCTAATTTAAATGCAATCGCATATATACTTTAGAATTGGTGCCAAATCTTAAGTTTAAGTTTAGTTTTTTATGAAAGGGGACAATACAATTTCATAAAACACATGATTAAACAGGGTTAAAAAAGCCAGAATTAGCCAAAAGGTTAGTTTTCATCTGGCCATGATGTAAAAAAGCAGTAAAATATATTATACAATTAAGATAAAATAAAACATCACAATATATCACAACATATCATTTGATCACAACATCAAAACATCACAACAGACTTGTCTTTTAGTGTTGGAAGCTGTAGGTGTTAATAAGCCACATTTTCAATTTTTCTTCTTCTTTTTTTTTTTTTTTGAAGGCCTTGTATGTTGTAAGCAGTTTTAACCTCCTGAGGTACTGAGTTCCACTCACTAGCACTTCTCACTGACCAGGCCCACTTACTAAACGTGCTCCTGCGCAGAGGAATGAGACAGTCACCTCTGACAGAGCCTCGAGTGACACACTCAGAGCAGTTTCTTTGGCTGATGAACTCTGCCACAGGATCTGGAGCCAAATCATGCAGTACTTTATAAATCAAATTTAAATCTGCAAATATGTAAAGACTGTCCCAGTTTAAAAGACTATTTTTTTATTTTTATTTTTTTTTAAGCAAAGTAATGATAGTGCCAAGGTGTTTTTAATCCATAACTTTAATTGCTTCGTTGTACAAAACTTCCGATGATTTTTTTGCACTCTGACCAGCCTGGGACCAACTGGTTAGGCAGTAATTGAAGTGACTGAGAATCATTATATTCAAGTACATTCTTGCAGCTTCAGTTGACATTTCATTTCGAATTGCATGAAAATTAGCAAGATTTAACTTTATTTTTTTTACACAATTTGTCAATATGGGCTTTAAAGGAAAGCTGTGAATCTATTATTAACCCAAGATATTTGCTGACAGATATTTGCTGACAATTTGTATTGTTTCCCATTAACATGTATGTCGGGGTCAGGTGATACTACTGATATAATTTTAGTGAAATACATGCCAACAGTTTTAGAAACGTTTAGCTGCAGACAACACTCCTGCAACCAAGTTGTGACACAGGACATTGTTTGAATGAGTTAAGCTTCATGGCGTCTTTGGAGCGACCATGAACAAAGAAAACCGTGTCATCTGCATACAATAAGCATTCAGCTTCAGGACAAACAGTGGGCGAATCATTGATATAGAGACTAAATAAAAGTGGGACCTAATATTTATCCCTGAGGGACTCCGGAGGTTAGCCTAAGGGAAACAGATCTGCAGTTGTTAACTGATACAGATCGTGTTCGATCATGCAGATATGATTCAATCCAGCTCACAACATTGTGAGAGAAATTAAATTTTGAGAGCTTGGCAAGGAGGACAGAATGATTTACTGTATCAAATGCTTTCCTGAGATCCAAAAACACTGCCCCTACAACACCACGCTTATCAAGAAAAGATTTTATTTTCTCAATGAAGAGGCATGTAGCCATTTCGGTGGAATGCTTGGATCTGAAACCAAACTGCATGGTGTGGAGAGAGGGGAAGCTGCTGTTTAAGTGATGGACAATCTGCTTTGCCACCCATTTTTCTGCAATTTTGGAAATAGCCGGAAGAATGTTTATTGGTCAGTAGTTATGCAGAGAAGTTGAGTCTTCAGATTTAAAGACAGGGGTAACTATAGCAGATTTCCAGGCCTTTGGAAAGTGACCAGATGAAATTGAAAGATTATTATTTGAGGAAATAGGAGTAGCGAGAGCTGGGCATAGGTCTTTGAGCATGTTTGTATCCATTCTAAAAACATCCTTTGCTTTAGATGGTTTAAGTGATTGAATTAAGTCGATAACTTTGGTCTCAGTAATATTTTTAAAGGTAAAGGACTGTGTTGCAGACAATGCAGGGTATTCCTTCCTTTGTTTTACTGTAAACTTATCAGAGATTTCTGACACAGATTCAATAAAGTAATTAATAAAGTTATTAAAAGCATCAGCCATCACTTGAGGTTCCATCAGGATGTTTCCATTTAGTTGAATTTGCATTAGTTTTGTTTTGTTTTGTTTTTTTTGTTTTTTTGGAATCACCCAATAGTTTTTTTCAACATAATTCCAGGTTATTTTAGAATTTTTCCCTTGCACTATTCAAAGCAGTAATGAAAAAGTCAGCTTTGGATTTCCTATTTCTTTCACTACCCTATTTCTCAATGAAATAAATTGGTGTCTGTTGTGTCCTGATTTAAGTGACAACTTCAAAGAGTGATCTCTTTCATCTGTTTTAGAATAAAATTATTTAACCAAGGAAGGCCATTCTTTCTAGCTTTTAGTTTAATTATCTGTGTAAATTGTATAAGTCTTCGTATTTTATTGGCAAATTTAGGACAATCCTCATCAAAATTTTTGCCACTGAGTAATTCATCCCAGTTTACTTCTTGGATTGAATCTTGGAAATTTTGTTGTTCCTGTTTTGGTA
Source organism: Arothron firmamentum (assembly GCA_016586285.1). Taxonomy (NCBI): domain Eukaryota; kingdom Metazoa; phylum Chordata; class Actinopteri; order Tetraodontiformes; family Tetraodontidae; genus Arothron; species Arothron firmamentum. The sequence goes on along the minus strand of BJFM01004533.1, from coordinate 32,520 downwards.
TCCTATAGAATTTAGTGGCGACCAAAGGTTTAAAATGATTTTTATTTAATTTTCTTGTGACCATTATGAGGTTGTGATAAGACAATCCTGTAAGCATATTGTATGACTTCAAGATCCTTTCTGGCCTATTACTGAAAGCTAGATCAATCTGGGTGATGGTGGAGTACCTGAGTCATATCCATATCATTCATAACCTTTTTCAATTTTTTCATAACTTTGTTAACTTCCCAATTAACATTTAGGTCACCCATTATTATCACCTCTTTTGCAAAATTGAGTTGTTTTAATAACATTTCCAGCTTTTCATAAAAATCTACTTTTTATGAAGGACTATAAATAACTATAAGAATAAAAGACATTTTCTGTGACCAAGACAGTTAATCCAAGAAATTCTAATCCATTCTGATCTGTAACATGTTTGTCATCACAATTAAAAGTTTCCTTGACATAAATCATAACGACTCCTCCCTTAGAACCCTGTCTGTCTTTTCTAAACATTTTATAGCCAGGTACATATAATATTGCTGAGGGTGAAGATTCACGGAGCCATGTCTCAGATAGGCAAAGGAAGTCACTGAGAAGGTGATGGACCTGATCATTTAAGAGACTTCTTATGTAATAACATTAAGGTCATGTTAACTTGAAACCATAAAATCATCAGTGACTCTTGCTGAAGCTTGTAACAAATCCAAACTCTTGATAGTTTTTTTTTAGTTAGTTTGATTTCCTGAGAGATCTAAATAAAAATTCAGATGCCCTGAAGATCTCACAACATGAGTTATTTCAGATGCACACTTGTGCATCAGAGCATACCAAATTACAATAAATAAATAATAGAAAGTTGGTGTAACATTTTTCAGAAAACAAACTTTGCATACTTTTGACTTCCTTTGGCCAAGTTGGAATCAAAGAGATTAGCCAATCTTTGCTTTCATCTCTGCGAGGCTGTGAGGGAACGGACAGTGTCCTGCCATGGCTGTGAACTTGTAGAGCTTAGCAGTGTGAAGGCCACAACCTTTTTTTTTTTTTTCCAGAGGTTCGTCCTTTGAGTGTCATCTCACCCCTCCCCAACCTTTTGATCTAAATCTTCTTAACTTTAAATGGAGTGCTTCAGCCTCTTGAGGATTCAGAGCTTTAATGTCACTATTTGTCTGAAGATGTAAATCCTCTTGGCGACATGATGATTTGATCCTGTTGATCAAGATCAGAACTTAAGTATGGACATTCGGTCTTTTTCTCATAATTCTTTTCAGTAAAAATAACATCTCCATCTTTTTCCTATGCCGTGTGCATGTTCTCCATAGGATTTCTTTGGCTACCGCATTTTCTTTCCATAGGCCAAAAACATGGACATTCTAGATAGTCCAGGGTGTATTCACACCTTCTACACAAATACAGCTGGGCAAGACTCCAGGAATCTGCAAACCTTCCTATAAGCATGGAGACATTAGATTTGAGGTACAAGTAACAAGTCTTTGGAGAAGGGACTTAGTGACTGACGTGGTCAAACAAGGACACAGGCATCAATGTTTTGTCAATTCACCACACATGAACAATAATACAATTAAAAACAGTCCTTTTCCCAAGCCTATCCTGATGCAGCAGAGCATCATGAAGAATAAGTGGAGTCCCATAAGCTCTGTGCATAGTGCTGCTAAAAAGGCTTTAGAACGTGCAACACACAATGCTCCATCACTGGCAATTTGGACAGCATGAGGCCCCTACTGCCATGGGATCTCCAAGCTGTTGTTCTTTTCATCTCTTTTAAGCCATTTGGCCCACAGCAGAATGGACATGGAGAAGAAAGGACATGCAGACAGGCTTGTGGGAGATGGCAGGAGTCCTCCCTGTCTCCCTCTGGGACACGTTTCCCCTGCATTTTATCCTTGTACCCTTGGTGTGATTCACCGTGAATTCTTTGGAACACTCTGGTGCCGCTTAATTTACATGTATGCCAACAGGCTTTTAATGTATTTAAAACTTGGATGATGCTCAAAGGATGCTATAATTCCTCTGAAATAGGCCTTTTGAAGGCTTTATCTTTTTCTAATCTTGGAGACCCTCTGTATGCCAGAGCAATTTTTCCAATGCCAATTAAGCTTGACATTAGCATAAATCAGCTCTTTTTTTTTTTTAAATGAAAGAGTAATGTCAAATAGACACTTATTTATACTCAAATAGGGTTTCAACATTGAGCATCATCAGCAAAGTAAAGGTCCTTGGCTTGTTTTTTTCATTGTACTTAGAACTGGGAATATGGTACCATAAGCAAATTCCTAAATAACAATAGAGAAAAAATCCTCTGCAAATGAGCAGTCCCAAGTGGTCCAAAATCATAGATACTGCTTTGTGCCCAAATGAGGGTTATGCTATTAATTCAGAACATGTTTCCAGTTGCTTTCATTTCTCATAAGAACTAGGTTAATTGCCAAAGAGAACTCAGAATCAATATAATTACCACTAGGGCTTCATTCCAAAGCACAGAGAAACACACATTTAATGATTTCCATTAGGCACAAATGTGCAAATATGACCCATGGGAAAGCCATACATTCTTCACACTTTAGCATTTTTGAGTGGAAGTCTAAAGGCCTTCCATTCTCCCCAAACAGAGAGCTGGGACACATTCCACTTCAAGGCAAATCTGCAGGTTTTACTCAAAAGATTGCTGTGTGAAATTTCAAGCTGTTGTTTTCAAAAGTGAGAATTGTGGGATCCAAATCCATGAGAAAAAAAAATAAAAATTACAGTGTGGAATAATCGCAGTTATAACTCCAGCTCCATTAACCCAGTGCTTTGAAGTAAAACTGTTTTAAACTGCTTCAGATGAGAGAAAAGCATGAACTGTACAATAAGTTGGTACAAACCTTATTGTTAAGAACAATCCTTAGTAAACATAAAATCTCCAGTAACTATTTTTAGACAGTATAGTTCTTAAAGTATTCAGAATACTTTATGCGAACCATACTAGTCAGTGTATATTCATTAGCACACCAAATGAAACATTGATATGCAACATAATACGATACAAATTTTCTATCAGATAAAACTGTACATTGCAAGACAGGCTTTAGTTAATGTCATACTTTCATGCGTTTCATACGTTCATATGGACATCACAAATTAAAATACACTTTTTGGTCAAGTAGAAGGTCCTTACAACACAAGTTAAATTACAGTATCTGACTCCAGAAAACATAAATGCAAAATTTTAATCAGTAAATTGTTTCACCCAATATAACTTGTTAGTCCAACAAAACAAATTACAGCATTCTGAAAAAAAAAAAGCTGTTTTCCCTACAGGGCTAATCTAAACAGCATTTATATTGGTTAAATTATCTAAGTGATGATGTGACTTTTATAATATTACTGTTACAGTGCTTTGAATTTAGGACCCAGACACAGACACAAGGCAGCTCACTGAGCGAAAAAACAACCCTTTTATTGGGCGTACAAAAGGCAAACAGTAAATGCTCCAAATGGAGGAAAACTGATCAATCATAAGGTTCGACAAGTCCAATACTCTTATAGTGAGGTTCTTCTGCAGAGTGTCCGGAAGCCAGAACATAGAAACTTATCTCGGGGAAAACGTGGCATATTCTGGAAACAGGAAATCTCACTTGTGAGGCAAAATCCAAAACCCACGGAAAACATCGAGGTTAAGCTCTGGTACCACTCTGCTGTGCGCCACTGAACGAGAAGTGAGTATGCTGGGTCCATTGTGGCTGAATCGTTCTGTTACGATGCGCTGAAATTAGGACCCAGATGCACACACAAGGCAGCTCACTAAATGAAAAAAACAACCCTTTTATTGGGCGTACAGAAGGCGAACAGAAAACACTCAAAATGGAGGAAAAACTGATCAATCATAAGGTTCGACAAGTCCAAAACTCTTATAGTGAGACTGGAACAGAACTTGCTGGAGCAGGAGCAGGACCAGCTGGTGCAGCACCAGGAGCAGGAACAGGAACGGGAACAAGGACAACTAGACAATTCCACAGAAATTGTGACTGTGTGACTCCACTCTGGCCCGTCAACTCTGGCCCGTCCCTGCCCGCCATACATAATCCC
>BJFM01004533.1:12769-28432 GCA_016586285.1 Arothron firmamentum | reverse complement strand
CCCCCCCACACACACACACACACACACACCAGGGAGGTCAAGCAGCACCAGTCACCTCATGAGCTGAGCAGACCTGTGTCTGACCCAGAAACTGCTGCTGAAACAGACAGAACCTGCCCATATTCAAACATTATTTTGGACCACTTGACAATGTGGACCACTTGACAATTTTATTATGGGTGGGCTCGTTGAAACCGGAAGACTTTAGAATATATGTGTCTGAAATTTAATAATATTACATTCATCGATGAAGGAGAAACGACGAGTTAAATACTCCATACACAACCCCTATCAACACATGTTAGCAGCAGCCCGTCCCCTCTCCTCTCACACTCGGAGGAGCCAGTGACGTCATGCAGAAACTGCTAGTGTGTGTTTGAAGGGTTCAAGAAATAATGTCAATATTTTTTCGACACCATTTGAGCTACTGAGCTGAATGCACGTCTCCCCGACCGTCTGGCCGAGCCGCACGTTTTGGCGTATTTTTTGTCAGTGTGTGAGCGACGGAGCCTGAGTTTTAGTGTTTTTTGTGTTTTGCTAGTGTCGGCGCGACAAAATCTGTAGGAAGAGATACGCGCCAAACTTTGCAACGGAATATTATTTTTATTATCTATTTTTAAAAAAGTACTTCCTGTGGTGTAAGATTGAGAACGTTTTTCAGTTTTGGGGGGATTTTTTAGGGCCCGTTCGTCCGAGGGCCTTGAAACAACCGCCTCATCCGGATGCATGTTTTGGTGTATGTTTTGTTCATGTGCGCCTCACGGGCGCGCACGTATAGCGGTTTAAGGGTTTTTCAGTGCTTGAGGGGACATTTTTCAGTTTTCCGGGGGATTTCTCGGGGCCCACACTCACGACCGCTTCGTCGGGACGCACGTTTTGGTGTATGGGTCGGTCATGCACGCCCTACGGGCATGCACTTATTCCCCCTTTTTGTGTCAGGGCCGCTAGGATTACAACCTGTGCGCCTAGGAGGCTCACAGAACTACAACTAATGATCCAGCAGCCAGCACCACCTGCCAGCATCCGTAAATCAGCCACTGATGAGCTGATCAGCCACAGGTGCGCAGTCACTGCTGGGGCCAGGGGAACAGAACCTTCTACGGGGAGAACCGAGGACACACACCCCACACACACACACAAGGGGAACAGAAAACACTCAAAATGGAGGAAAAACTGATCAATCATAAGGTTCGACAAGTCCAAAACTCTTATAATGAGGTTACTCTGCGGAGTGTCTGGAAGGAACATAGAAACTTATCTTGGGGAAAATGTGGCGTCTTTGGGAAACAGGAAACCTCACGTGGGAGGCAAAATCCAAAACGAGGTTATGCTCTGGTACCACTCTGCAGGTGAGGCAGGAACAGGAATGGAAGAATTACAACTACAACTAACGATCCAGCAGCCAGCACCAGCTTAAGCCATCCTTAAGTCAGCCACTGATGAGCTGATCAGCCACAGGTGTGCAGTCACTGCTGGGGCCAGGGGAACAGCACCCTCTACGGGGAGACCCAAGCACACACCACACACACACAAGAGGAAGCCAGCAAGCCAGATCCTAACAATTACCAGTAACTGATATTTTGTAGATTGTATAAGATAAAGATACAATAATGATATACTGTATGTTAACAATGTTAAGTGCCTTTGTTTTTACTTGTTGGTACAGCACAGCACAGTGCTGACCGACCCGTTCACCAAAACGTGTGTCCCGACGAAGCGGTCGTGTGTGGGAAATTTCACGGCCCTGGGTCAAACGGGCCCCGAGAAATCCCCCAAAAACTGAAAAATGTCCCCTCAAGCACTGAAAAACCCACAGCACAACATGTATCATCATATGATAATATGAAATAGTTAAAGTTTGATAAAGACATTATAGCATTTACACTAATTTATACCAAAAGAGGGCATTAACAGGGCATATAATTGCAGGTTTTTTTGTGTGTGTGTGGCTAAGTCAATCAAAGTTAATGTTGTGCAGTGGCTCTACACAGAGAAAAGACCCTCTGAGAGTCTTTTCCGTGAAGGACACTGTGTGCTGGCATTTTTTTTGTCAGCATTTACAAACCAGACAGCTTTTTGTCATTACACTCAAGAAGAGAGGACATACAGTATTACAGCTTATTAGATTTAATGGGGCTGATAATACGTACAGTTAATAAAGCTGAGAAAACCTACTGTTTTTGAAGACACCAATGTCCTTGAATGTCCTTATCCCTAAGGATCTTGCAGTTTTTTTTTCCATCAGTTTGTCAATCTTTCTTTTGATGTGACAGACTCATACAAATTGCACATTTTTGCAGCTCTTTGTTCTATTTTTTCCACAGCAGCAGGAAACAAAATCAGAAGAGGTATGGGAGTAAATATTTTGTGATTAAGTGGACAACTTATCACAATATATATCTCAAGTGCTTTGACTCAACATATCATTGTAGTTTTTGAGAAAGTGAATGTCAGGCTGCAACATTTGAATTTGTGAATGGTGTAATTTTAATGCATTGGATAGTCTATAAGGAAACAACAAAGAAATACCGTGAATTTTCAGCAATAATCACAGTTTGGGAGATTTCAAAAATAAAAATCTAATAATATTCTTAAAATGAAACAAATTGCTATGTCCACTTCCCATCACTCAAAGAAGCATGAGCCCAGCCTATTAGCAGCATCTTACTCACTCTTTATGAGCATAAGCATAAGTGCTCTCAAAGTGCCAGCTGTCAGCAAGTCTCACAGTTTGGAAAAGACTTAACTTTGACTCAGAATCTTTGCAGAGAGGCTGTGTTTGCAATGACAAAATCAGTTTGAACTCTAATGGAGGATGTGTTAAAAGATCTTTCAGATCAAAGCAGTCTAAGTGGGTCAAAATTACCTTGACCATCTGAGAACAGTCACAGTTAGAATGGGGTGCGGGTAATCTGCAATGGAGAGGGTAGATTAACATTTTGCAGAGAAGATTCCTCCTAAAGATGTCAGTTCAAAGTGGAGGGAAGCGTTTATTTGCTGGAATATGAAATACACAAATAATCCAGCATTTATTTGGTTTAAGAAGCAAATGTGGTTGGCATTACCTTCAGTATCTAGTGTAATTTAAATATTTCATGAGTAAGCAATGTTTTATTTTACATTCCGTCAAGGTGGCAAGGCTACAGCATTTGATCTGCCTTGATTAGAATGGGATGTTAATTATGAGAATCGGTCATATGGGTCCAGGTGGAAAGTGTTACATTGTTCCTGTCTAAATCCAGTTCAATAATATGTTGTGTTCTAAATTAATATTAGAAAACAAAACAATGAATGTGGTGGATATTAGCAGAGTCCAGTTCAAACCAGAGTGTATATAATTGTTTAGTGCACTTTTAACTGGCACTGATGCTGATTCAAAAATTTGAATCAATGAAAAACCTGCTGGACTAATGCAGATAGCTGGGATTCAGGTTTTCCTCACTGTCTCCCAAAGAAACCAGATAGTGGACTCTTGGACACAAAGGTCTTTGCGGTTTTGATCTACTATTACTCTCTGCGTGCATGCTATGGTAAACAATAGCATCATAGGGGAATAAGAGAGTATCTGAGTTTTCTCTGTTTTCACGCTAAGAAGATATCATACTAAAAGATTATTAAAATAATAAATAATAATAAAACTATAATTTAACTTGAAAGGTTACAAGCGGGAGGTTATGGAGCGGGAGGTCGACAGGCAGATCGGTGCGGCGTCTGCAGTAATGCGGACTCTGCACCGGTCCGTTGTGGTGAAGAGAGAGCTGAGCCGAAAGGCGAAGCTCTCGATTTACCGGTCTCCATGAGAGATAGGGTGAGAAGCTCTGCCATCCGGGGGAGCTCGGAGTAGAGCCACTACTCCTCCGCTTCGAGAGGAGCCAGAGGAGGTTGCTCGGGCATCTAGTTAGGATGCCTCCCGGGCGCCTCCCTGGTGAGGTGTTCAGGGCACGTCCCACCGGTAGGAGGCCCCCGGGAAGACCTAGGACACGCTGGAGAGACTATGTCCCTCGGCTGGCCTGGGAACGCCTGGGCATCCCCCCGGAGGAGCTGGACGAAGTAGCTGGAGAGGGGGAAGTCTGGGTTTCCCTGCTGAGGCTGCTGCCCCCACGACCCAACCCCGGATAAGCGGGAGAGAATGGATGGATGGATGGAGGTTACAAAAAACTGTGCTACAGCTCCTTCTGTGCTTTTCGGTAATCATCAGGAAGTATACAACCAAATTGTTCTCAGCTTTTCCTGATGACCTTTTCTGGCTTATTAAGACCCCCCTCAGATGGTACAGCGGCTGCATGCTGCAGAGACTGATGGGTTACTATTGATTCAACATACATTCTTGTTGTAGATTATACCACATTTATAGCCACTGGGATAGTCAAGAAGTAAACATGAACAAGCTTCACTATCATTATTATATAGTTGTTATTATTTTATTTTTCAAACTTACACATACAGTACAAAGCATGTCTTTCACTTTGTAAGGACTGCAAAAAAAGATGTGCTTTCTTCTCATTTGACTTTTTTTTTATTGATATACAGATGTATTATTTTTGTTTCCTTATCTTTTAATCACAAATGGTTCATGACAGAGCAAATTGCTCTGGTGTTACTGAAATCACCTTTCTTCAGTTCATTAACAGTGGTAACCGTTGCAACCTGGCCTTTGGTACATGTGAGGCACTCCTTTATGGCTTGCTTTTGAAGCCTTCTGGTTGAGCTGCAGCTGCTTTTGGTGCTGTTTCAATGACAGCCTCGATTGATGTTTATTTTGGCATCTTCATGCAAATGTCCTGCATGCAGTGAAATGGGTCAGGGCAGCACGAGGTGGTCATAGTTTGTGTGTAGCCAGATGAGAGCAAAGTGCTTAACAAATTTACATCTTAGATCTTAGTATTTCAGTAAATGAGCACAAAAAGCAGCTACATTATTGCTTAAAATAAATGGTCTAAACATTTTGATTTGATCTTGAAAACTTTGTGCAGCATATTATTAATGCAAAGGACATTCAGGATTCACGATAATGTTTAGGATTATACTTGTTGTTATAGTTCCAATGTCACATCAAAGGCCAAAATTTACAGATTGAGGCAGTAAAGCTAATGAGTGTTGCATTTTTTATTTATTTATTTATTTATTTTTCTGAGGAAGCAAAACAAACTTTAATAAGCGAGAACATCATGCAATATCATACCAGCAAGACAATGAAATCAGGCACCACATGATAGGATTGGTAATTTATTATTAACTTGATCAGAAAGTTTGTTTTGCATAGTTTTTGGTTTTATGTTCATTTGCTGGCAAATTTATTTAAAGAATAACTCTCTTTGTTTAAATGTCTACCATAGCTCTTGAATTTCTTACATCTGGAAATGCAATGCATTAATTTGCCTTCAAATCGCTATCAAATCACACTACAGTACAAATAAATATGCAATATTTGGATCAAATATATATCTTTGTGTATGATATACTTTATATTTTGCAGATGTATTTTGTAGCTTTTGTTTAGCAGCTATATCGAGCTGGTGTGTGGAGTATTGCCTGGTTTTGTTTCTGTTTTACCCTGCTTTTATGACCTCTGCCTTATTCCTGTGTTCGAGTTCTAGCTTGCTTTTTCCACCCCAGACAGTGAAGATGCATTTACGTGGACTCATCTCAAATGTCATCCCAACTCATACGGATCACAGTGGTTTGACAGATGCATCCCAATTGCAATCCGTCCACCAAACATGATTTTTATCGGTGTAAAATTGGTTTGACTGATGGCATGTGTACGGCATTACAATAACCAGCAGGCCACAGTTGTGGCAACATTCTAGACTTTCTGTCTATTAAGGGCTTCCTGCATTGTAGCTTACCCAATGCACCCCAATCCTGTCCCACCTCCTCTTTCCACTTCCCACCACCCGCCGTGCTTTTCCCTTCAACTAGGGTTGACATCATCATGGAGGCATGCACGGGCTTCCTCATCTGCTCCCAATTACAGCCTTGTATGCTCCTCCACAGAGGAGACTTCAAACTGTTGTTAGTTTGAAAGGAACAATCTGAGACCTCAAGAAAACATCCCTGAGACAAGTCTGGCCAGCAGCAGGTCTGGCAAGGTGTGGATCTGTGAGTGATCATCTGACTGCACTGTTTCAGAGCCATTACAGGATATTAGCAGAGGCAGAAGTCTGGACAGAGTAATGGAATATATTCTGACATAGCAAGTAAAGCCTTAGTTTTTTTTCTTTTTTTGAGGAATTGGATTAGGATACTTATTCTCAACCTCGAGAGATACCCTGACTGCAGTTGACTTTTTAAACTATGAGATTCATGAGGTAATATAATGCATAAAATTAAAAATGAAAAATTAAATTATTTTATGTTTGTTTGGTATTTTATTTTCTGTTGTTGGTAGTTGTTGTCAACATGTCTCAAAGCAATATGTATTTGAAGACTTTAAACCTTATCTTCACTTAAATATTCAAAATAAATTCAATGCAAATCTGTGATGGGACCTGTCTGAAGCTGGTATGAGATGCTTGCACATGCTTAATGCAATATATTTTAATATTTTTGTCATATAAACAAAATAAATAGTGCTAATAGTAATTGTTATATTATCACAGGTACTTATAGATAACAAATACTTGTTATAAGTATTTGAGTTATTTTGCTAACAAACTAACTAACAGACAGATCACAAGACATCCTCAGTGGTAATGAAGCACATGATCTCTATTGAGACTATTTTACAATGGGAAAAGGGGGAAAAGTATTTGCTCATCTTTATGTCTGTGTGAGTGAGTGACTGGACTTGTTAGAGCTTATGCTCAAAGACATTTCTCCTTTTCTCCAGAAGGCTTCTTCAGTTCATCCACAAGCGCCTTCTATCAGACAATAACACTCCAGAGAACAGCCTTAACACCAACCCAAATCTGCATCATGATGGACCTCTGTTTGAACACCACCTACTTTCAATACAGAGATAGCTTCTTCAGGCAGGCACAACCATGTATCTGCCTGTAGAAGCAGGCACAACCATATATCTGCCTGCTTCTACAGGCAGATACATGGTTGTGCCATGGGTTCACCAGTATCTCCTTATAGTTGCAGATCTCTACATGGAGGAGGTTGAAAAGAGAGCCCTGTCACCTTTCACAGGAACCGTCCCAAGCCACTGGTTCAGATACCGTATGTTGATGACATGTCATGATGGCAATCAGGGTGATACACCACACCTGGGTCTCATTGACGCATCAGGAAATCACGCACACTGACGGATTCCCTGGTTTTGACTCTGCACATTTTTGGCCTGTTCTGATCGTGTCTCCCGCATTTTCCAACCCTGTTTATGGGCCGTATTTGTCTCTGCCTGCTCTTCGTTGGACTTATGATTTTCGAGTTTCACTGTTGGATTATTTCCCAGTGGATCATTATTTCGGATTATTCACGCAGCAAGGAGCTGCACTTTGGGACAATCCATATCCAAACTGTGTAAGATAATTTTGCCTTTTTTACCCTGTAAGTGGGTAACTGCTCTCATTAATAAAGATCTTTACTGAAACTCTGCGTTCGTGTGCTGCATTTGGGATCAAAGTCCAATTTGTGTCACTACACCTGGGTCAAGATTCAAACAAAGGAATTGGAAGCATTCAGTACCTCCTACTTGACTCACACCACCCACTGGAACACAAGTTAGGTGTAATCAAAACCCTACAACATAGGGCCAAACAAGTACCCACCACAACCCAAGGGAAGAAGAAAGAACAGGAACATCTTAAAACAATGCTCAAAACATGTGGTTACCCAGACTAGACCTTCACAAAGAGCTCAAAAAAGCGAGACCCCAGCAAAGAAGAGGAGGGAAATAAACATCATAGCATTTCTATCCCCTACCTGTCTGGAGTTTCAGAAAAATTCAGGTCCATCCTCCGCAAACATGCAATTCCAGAACAATTCAAACGCTCCAACATACTCAGACAAAAACTGGTATACCAAAAGGACAAGACACCAAGACACAAACATAGTAATGTCTTATATGCAGTACAGTGCCAGGAGGAGTGTTATAAATTGTACATCGGGAAAACTAAACAGCCCCTCCAAGCCACAGAATGCATTCAGCACAGATATCCAAATTTATGAAAAAATAATCAGAAATGTTAGTGTGTACAGCAGGTCAGCTGGAGATATACATGGACATTTCTGCCTAGTCTATTTAAAAAATATTGTTTTTTTTTTCACATAAACTGTAAATGAAACTCGTTTTCTACATAGGTATAGATGAAGGATTAAAGTGTCTTTTTGCCACATACTGAAGTATGAAACTTTTCCAGTAAAGATGTAGAGAAAGTATCTGAAACTACTGCACAGCATCTCATTACAATTCAGGAGGCTCACACAAAGGTTCTTCCTCTTTTGAAACATTACCCTTTTAGTACTCCATTCACTTCCGCTTCCTGTCCTTTTTTTTCTTCCTTTCTCCTGCAAGTGGTAAACAAAAGGACCCTACATCACCTCCCCCTTTTACCTTCACCCCCACCCCCACCTTCAAAGCCAATCATTTGACCACCAGTCCTGCATCAGACCAGCTTTTCGTCCCTGGGAGCAAATCTTCATTACTGAGATGAATTGTCTTATTGTGTAGACTCAACCGTCTGGCTCTTACAGGAGAGCACTGGGCTTTCTCTGGACATTGGCATCATGCGGTGACCTGACTTCAGGGGTCAGTTCCCTCACTGTTTAAAAAGTACCTCACGCAACATATCGCTAGTTGACTGCCCCTTCTGCTCTGCTAAGGGGCCCACTCAGACCCTCAGTACCAGTGTGCAGATTTACTTGCACAGTAGTACTACCTCACAAAACAATATCTGGTACCTGGTTGTTTTACTGCTGAGTTCATAGCAGGGTCCACTGCATTTTTTTATCTGATTTTTTTTAACTAATACATGCTTCCTCTCCTTCTTCTTATATTATTATTATTATTATTATAATTATTATTATTATTATTATTATTATTATTATTATTATTATTATTATTATTATTATTATTATTATACATTTTTTGTTTTAGGGTTTATGTCTGCACCAAATCAAGGCAAATTCCAGTATTGTTTAACATCTTCACTTACATGGCAATAAATACAATTCTGTTTCTGAATCAGATAATGTAAGGTGATTAGTTTTTGAAAGAAATTAAATGTTTTTGTCCCTTCATTTCACTTTTCATGTTGATAACCTCAGAACTACAGCACTGGATTTTCTTCTAAAAAATAGTTTTTATGTAACATGACTGCAAACAGTATGAACATACATTTCAGAGAAAATTTCCTCCAGTGTTCTAGTACAAAATGGGGTAATGTTTTCTACACGGACAACCTTACAGCATTGGTTTAGGAAATGGGGGTTGCAGAAAGATGTCCTCACATTTCCAGCATGACCCCGGACAAGTGTTATGTAGTGTCTGCATGAAAGTGTGAAATCAAAAACTACCTTTAAGGTGCAATTTTTAATGAGGATGTTGCACAAAATCATTCCTTTTAGGTTGTGGACTTTTTTGTTGTTTCCAGCAGCAAAATATGTTATATGTTAATTTGTGATATACAGCTTTGCTTTTAATGTTCTAAAATAAAACGTGAAGCGTAAGGTAGTTTGTGAAAAAAAAAAAAAAAATGAATACAGTGTGGTGATTTCACAAGTTTTTGTAGAATATAATAGGACTATAAGGCGGTCTGGCCTAAATTATATCTTTATTAATGGTGTTAATTGAGACATATTCCAGTGGTGTATCATTATGTTCAAGCCTTTTGGGGCAAGTTGAAAGGACGAGCACTGACTCCACTTAGCAGGACAAATACTTTCTATTTCAGTATCATTGTTGTGTAAATGCTTCTGTCTGAAAATGTGAATATACATAGGTTAAATGGTGGCACAATTGTTAGATGTCAGTTGAATCCTAGAAAAGTTGACATTGATCATTTGTATGAGACAGAGTGATATTTCGTACTGTCTCATGTGCAAACGTGTACCAGTATGACAATAAAGCTCCTTGAATCCTTGAATCCTTGAATCCTTGTATAGTTATTATACTGACGAAGTTTTCAAAAGAAAAAAGCTGATAGATCCTAATTCTTTTTTATCCTTCTCTAGTTTGCAGCTACAAAAGTTTTTCTTACTGAGAATTGTATTTACATATGAATTAAACCAAAAATACTGTTTTGAGGCTTGGAAGCGTTTGATTTTGTGTGAGCCAGAAATTGTGGTTGAAATAAATTACATTTCTTTATTATCTAATGATACCATTATAACTTGGAGTGGTTAAGCATGAGGAGGTTAAAAACTAGCCCATAAAATAGTTTGATTTTATTCTAAAATGTTTTGCTCTTACTTTCCAAACTGCCACAAGCAGAGGCATAGCATGGGGGTGGCTCAGTGCCATCCCTCTCTACCTAAAGGCAAAAATAAATAAATAAATCTGCACTTAAACACTTGCTTTACAATACTGCTTAAGGCATATCTGTATTTGCTGACAGCAGGCAACATCTTTTAAATAGACTTGAGAAGAAGACATCCAAACATGTAATGAAAACTCTTAGCTGTGAAAACACAGCTATGTTGAGAAACACTTGAAACATTGCATACATTGAAGGTATCACAGATAGTTTTCACTTAGCCTTAACATTATATTTTTAGTGATCTAAATACATGTGGTCTAAGGAAATGTAAGTCCCCTCTGTGTCTTCAGTACACCTCATTCATCTAAAACCACACTTGGTCATACATGCTAGTGGTTTAGTGGTGTCTGGTCCACCTGCACCTGGGGCGACTGGTGTGTCCTTGGCGGGTACCTCTAACTTGTGTGTACGTTTCCCACTTCTGTCTGCTTGTGGGAAAGTGCCGGGATGCCTGGTCTCTCTTCCTCCCTCCTCATGTATGCATGTATACGCCCTGCCATTGACAGCAGGTGAAGTGGTGCCGGGTTGCCTGGTCTCTCTTCCTCTTTCCTCATGCATGCGCGTGTATTCCCTGCCCTTGACGGGTATGTATGTTGTAAATATAGCGATCACCTTATCTTTTTAGTAGTAGTTTTAGTAATGTTCATGTTTTCAGCAGGTGAAGTTGGTCTGGGTGGTTGTGCCCGACACTGCTGACATTGCGGTCAGCCGCTGGGACTCCTGCTGTTCCGTCTCCATTGAAAATCCTCTGATTGCTTCGTTTTCCATTTCTGCTCGTCCCTGTGGCGTCTCTCCAGTCTTTGGTCTTCTGTCGCCGTTGCTCCATTCTATACGGCTGGCGGTACATCATAAGGCGCCGTGATAACTCCTATTGACCACCGGCATCCTCAGGAATGGAGCTTAATTTTAATCGTATGGTTGAAGAATTTACATTCTGATTGCTTATTGGTATGGTTAATGGTTGTTTTTTTTGTTCTGTATTTTCTTTTTTTTGGGGGAGGGGTTAGTACTCTGTTTGATATAGTTTAATGTGAATTTATATAATTTGTATATTCTGTTTCTTTTTTTGTTGTGAAATTTGTTATGTAAATTGCTTGTATTCCCAGTAATTTGTTCACTTTGTTTGCGGCCTTTGTGTGTGTGTGTGTGTGTGTGTGTGTGTGTGTGTGTGTGTGTGTGTGTGTGTGTGTGTGTGTGTGTGTGTGTGTGTGTGTGTGTGTGTGTGTGTGTGTTGTGCTCTTTTGGGAAATTCCTTCATGCGTGTGAGTGTCACATTTTTCTTTTTCTTTTTGTTTACCCTTTTCCTTTTCACAAGCCCCACTTCCTGGCTCAGCAACGGATAAGTTTTCTTTTTTTAGACTCATTTTTTATTTCTGGTGTGATTGCTGATTGTTTCTTTTGTTAAAAATAAAATATTTTATTGGATTTTGGAGACACGTCTCATTGAGCGTACGAACCTGTGGGCCCTTGGTATTGATGAATGGAAATTCTCTGGGTTTCCAGAGTAGCGTTGTTTGGTACCTGAGCTCATTCTAAATTATTCTGTGTGCCTCCTCACAGGTTACTATCCTGGCAGCCCAGACACAAAAAGTGGAATAAGTGCACGCACGTAGGGTGTGCATGACCAACCCATTCACCAAAACATGCGTCCCAACAAGGCAGTCATGTGTATGAAGTGTCGGTCAAATGGGCCACAAAAAATCCCCCAAAACTAAAAAAGCTTTCATTCTCACACTTAACAGGAAGTGGCTTTTTAAAATAAATAATAAACTTTTTATTCCGTCCAAAATTTTACGTGTATCTCCTCCTACACTGTTTGTTGCACCGACATGAGCCATATGTCAAAATGTGTGGAAAATTCAGGAATGGTGTGCTATGACTATTCTTTTTAATAGGGATTGGGGTTTCCGAAATATCGGGGTAAAAGTGCCCACATGTTATTCTGTGGGAGACCCCCGGCACACACGGATGACTCACACATCAAAACGTGTGTCCTGATGAGTGGATCGTGTGTGTGAAATTTGGAGGCCCTCGGTCAAACGGGCCCCGAGAAATCCCCCCAAAACTGGAAAAGGTCCCAACAAGCCTAGTAAAATGCCTAAACCACTAAAACTCAGGCCCCGTAGGTCGTACACTAACAAAACATACACCGAAATGTGTGGCTCGGCCAGACAGACGTGGCCGTATGCCTTCAGCCTACTAGCTATTACGGTGTCTGTACAATCCAAAAAAAAAACCCCAAACACACACTGAAAGCTGCTGCATGACGTCATTTCCTGTTTGTGTGGGAGGAGAGGGGAGCAGAGGGTCTGCTGTTAATATGTGTGTTGATTGGGATTATGTATGGTGTTTTTAACTCTTCGTTTCTCCTTGATCGATGAATGTAACATTATGAAATTTCCTACACACATATTTTTTAAAGTCTACCAGTTCTAACAAGCCCACCCACAATATTATTGGTCATTATTAAGTGGTCCAAATTAACAGTTGAACAAGGGTGGGTTCTGTCCATTTCAACAGCAGTTTCTGGGTCACAGGTCTGCTCAGGGGACGCAGGGATGGGCCAGAGTGGAGGCACACAGTCACAATTTCTGTGGAATTGTCAAGTTTAATACTGTAGTAGTCTAGTCACACCACAAAAACCATAAACATAATTTACATAATAGCATAGCATTAGCATGTGCTACTAATGATATAATATGCCTTTATGTGTTGCCAGTATTAACTGTTGCTGATCACAGAAGGAAATTTTGTTGGCTGATGCTTAACTTTCTTCAGACCTTAGTAAAATACCATCTTGTGTGGCTCAGGTGGTCATCCTCTGATTAGGTGGTTTGATCTGGGTTCTGTCCGTAACATGGAAGTGTTCTGGAGTAAATTCTGAATTTGTCAATTGCTCCTTATGATAATGGAAGAACCAAACAGCAAACTTATTACAATGTTGTTGTTTCCTTGATTTGCCACATTTACATACAGGTGATATTAGTCAATTAGTCATCAGTAGGCAGTAGTATATTTGCAAGCAATTTGCTATTGTTAAGGATTTTGATTTCTATTCATTCAGAACCGTAAGATTCCATATGTTTTTCTCAGTCGTTAGGTGACGTACTTGGAGAGGAAACCCAGAGTCTCCCTGTACATCACATTATTCCGAAACGAGCTCCTTTGCTGTCGATAGTAATTCTAAATATTTTGCTTTTAGCCTGTCTTTGTTTTCCTGTGTGGCCTGTGAGCTGGAGTTTTAAAGCAAACACCCTGAAGATGATGTAACACTTAATGTAATTTGGTAGTGTCCTCACTGAATGTACCACAGAGACATCCATGTAAGCTCTCATTTATCCAAGTTTTTGTTATCCATTAAAGTCTATCGAAGAGTCAACTGGACTATTGAAAGAAACTGAAAGAAAAGAAAGGGACAAGGACAATTTCAAAGTCCGCTGAAACTATTCAAAACACCAGTGGCCTGTTAATGGCCCAGATAATGAATTCCATACCAGTATGAGCTCCTATATGTGACGGACTCAGGGCTTAGTAAAATAAACCTTGTCTGGCTGAATGGCCCCACTGGTGCCTGGCCCTGCAGGGATGACAGCAGCCTGGTTTCTCACCGGTGACTAGTCAGACTAGGTGATAATGACAACCTCATTCAAGCTCAACTCAATATTCCATAAACAAGGAACAAACCAGGAGTGTGTACTGTGCTCTGTCACAAAGGACAGGTTACTGTTGGCAGGGTCATTGTTTGTAGGTCAGCTTGAAATGACACACTGCATCTACAGATCAGCTTGAAGCTCTACTGGTTGAAGCCGATAGCAGAGATTAGCAGTCTTCCCTGTGGTGGTAGTGATTGGCTCAGATGTCTTCTATTCTCTCTTCCTTAACCATTCACATTTGTACCCCATGTGCAGATTACCGCTGCCACTCGACATGTGTCCAAGTGTTTCAAAGGTGCCGTTGCTCAGAAGTGTGTATGATGCCCCAGGAGTTGCCAGGCCTTAGGCACCTGCTGATTGGAGGCTTCTGAGAGCTTGGGTATGTTTGGATCAGGGACTGAATTTTCTACTGAAGATGAGGAAAAGGTTTATGGCACGCTCCCACGAGAATGTCTCTTTCTCTTTGAAGCTCCTGTCTCGGTGGCTGCTCTTATCTTGGTAAAGGATTATTTTATCTCCTCCTGTTTCTTTCTTTCCCGTTCTCTTCTTCATCACCTTTTCTTACCTCCCACCATCTCTGATTATGTGTGGATCTCTTAGGAGATTGTCCAATTACCCTAGCTCTTTCACTCCTCTCATTTCCTATCTCCTGCTTTCAGTGTGCCTGTTCGTTTCTTTTTTCCACCACATCCACTGCCTTCCCTGCTTCCTCTGCTGCACAGAACAATCCTTTTCTCTTTCTATACCTCCTCCATTCTACCCTTCCAACACAGGACAGACTGTGTAATTAATGTGCATCATAAACCTCTCTTTCTATTAGCTACCCATTAGTAAACCTGGCAAGCCTGTCATTTTGGACAAAAACACACAGCTCCTTCATTTGATCCTCACATCAAAGAGAGAACCTCACTGTTTTCGGCTGAATACACTAATTGTGTCCTCCTTCTGGATGGGGCTATACCCCCACTTCTTCAAAAAAGCAGTCAGTGCCGAGTGCAGACTGTCAGAAAAAAGTAGAAAGTACAGAACATACAGGCCTAAATATAGCAAAGGCGAGAGAAAATAGTTATTCTATCAATGGCATGTCTACAAATATGCATACTGCACTTATTTATCACAAAGGCTCAGTGTACAGTACTGTAGACATATTTGCAAAAAGGGAAATGTAAGAGGGCTTAGGGCACTTTAAAAGTGTTTTATATTCGGCTTAAAGATAAAAAAAGATCTTTTAAGTGGGACATTAAATGTTTCTCCTAAATCTCACTACAGACCACATTTAAAGTACAGGTTCAGATATTTAATTTCAATACATTTAGAAGTTTTGATATAAAATGATTCTTTTAGGAATGTCCATTTTGACTAAACCAATTAAAAACACCGCTAGCTTGTAACATCTTGTTGATGATTTAAGTTATAACTCTGTTAGAGAACGGAGAGTTTAGAGGACCCAGACGCCAAAACGGCTTAGGGATAAACGAGTTTAATGAACTCACAGGATGTAGCTGAACACAAAACGCTCCACCGGAGGATAACCAGACGGTCCAAAAACTAAACAAACAATTACCGAACGGAAAGCGCTCCAA
>BJFM01004533.1:0-12656 GCA_016586285.1 Arothron firmamentum | reverse complement strand
GAGGGAGAAAAAAGAAAGGACAAGGAAAAAGAAACGAGCACCGAGCCAGACCCAAACAAACTCCAACAAACTCATACTGAAAATTACATTGTTTTTCATTTAGAAAAATTATGGTAACATTTTCAAACATGGACAGAAGTGAGTTTTAAAGTTATTTCTCTTGTAAACAGTACTGCAACACACCTGTTAAAACAAGCAGAATTTTTGCAAGTGAATTCCACCAAAGACGCCATATCTATTTAAAGGGACAAGCGGATGAACGTTAATGGATAATATTATACATTTTCTCATAAATTTATACTATGTGCAAGTTATTTCCCAGTAAGTTAAACAGAAAAATACATGTCAGACTGTCTTTGCTTGACACTTCAAATGCTGGACCACCACAATGGGCTGAGTCACCGCTGCTGCAGGAATCAACACTGTATTTCAGCAATTATTGTCTTCTGCCCTATATAACAGTTATGCCCTTTTGTTTTTCAAGATAAAAGCAATAGTGACATGAGCTTTAAACACCCAGCAACTGCTCTTTGACCCTCTATATGCTTCCCTCTTCATCTCATCTCCACTGGTCAACATCCCCTCCAATCTGCTCTGCAGGCATTAGGCCCCTGACATTGTTACAAGGACATAAAAATTGACTACCCATTAGATCTCCTTTAATCTGGATAACTGAATAACCCAATCATACTTATTTCCAGGGAGAATTGCTACATTTTGTTATGTTTAGGACCCAAACACAGATACGAGGCAGAAGTTCCAAAATAAAGCAACCCTGCAATTAGGCAAATAAAGAGTAAAACACAAGGCGCTCCAAAAGAGAAAAGAACAGTAACCACAAAAAGGCTTAAACTCCAGAATCTTCACAGGAAGGGTGTCTGATAACCAGAACGAAGACTCTTCACTAGGGAGGAACACGGCGACCTTGAAAACAGGAAAATAAAAGACACAGGAAACAGCCAATCTAATTTAAGGTACCACTCTGCAGGTGAAAGAACAATCTGATGCTGGTGCTCAGGTGCAGCTGCCTCATATACACTGCTGATTGCAATGAGCCACAGGTGTGCCCTGCCACCAGTGAAGACTCAGACTGCCACGCTCCCTATTGGACAAAAACAAGAGAAGACAAACAACCAAACAACCCCAGAAAATGCAGGAACTTAACAAGAATGTTATGCTTGTGGTAGAATGAGCTTCAGTTGACCACCAAGATGGGAGTTAAGCCAGGTTTATAAATACCTACATCAATCTGGCAAACACCAACAGAATTTAACTTTTGCACAGTTGAAACATTTCTGCAATTAGAAACATAAAGTAGAGATCAGATGCTATGTACTACAAAAGATGACAACAGCAGTAAATATTTCTTTGGTTTGTACACTTATTGCAGACATGGAGGTGGAAGTCCATGAGATTGAACTCTGGCTTAAATCCCCCAGAAGTCTCCTTTCACACAACCATCAAAGCTGGAGTTTGGAAAGAAGGCCTGGAAAGACATCTCTCTGTTGGACTCTTCAAAGGACAGGAAGTGTGTCAGAGGGCCAGGCCTTCTTTCCCAGAAAATTCCAGCAAGCTGCTATAATAACAACCTCATCTATGTGTCTGTGGCAGACTAGTTCAAAATAGACCCTGATTTCTCTGGGTACAACATGTGATGACAGAGACAGAGGCATGTAAAAACCACTGTTTAGTAGGAATGCAACTAGAAGGCTGCATCTGCCCTCTGCATAGACACATCACATAAAAGCAATAATGCCCAAAAGTTAGGTCAGATGACAAGTGACTATACTGAAAGGTCTCAAAGTTTAAATGAGGACTCCTCTGGGGGAAAATGCAATTTTTGTATCAAATTACAATGTATACATTTACTGTACATGTATATGTTACGTAACCAATGATGTACATGCACCTGGTACCTTGATAAAAAAACAATAGCTTTGGCTACACTACTGTTAGAATTGGTCTATAAACTGTTCGAAACAGAACTCTTTAGCTTCAGGCTGTTGCACAGTTGTTGATGATTGCCCTTCTGTCTTTGAAGGGAGACAGTTTAGTCAGAGTGGTTTGTCGTGTATGGGTCACCTGTCTCAATATGTCTGCCAACAATAAGATGAATGGTCTTTTCCTGTGAGTGAGGGTGTTTGTTATGGCTAGCTGTTTACCTTAGCATACATGTTTTGGTTGGTGAGGATAAAAGAGCATACTTAGGAAATCAGGCAGGCACTGAAACAATACACCAGAATTTTAACTCACAACCACTGAGCTGTAAGTGCTTCCCACTCTTTGTCTTAACATCTGTCTTCTGTTGTGGAGGCCAAATCTTCCCACTTGAAGTCATTCACTTTTAAGCACATTCCAAGAAAATGACATTTCATCTGCCATAATGAAGTGAATCTCCCTTAGGTTTTCCCCCTTTAGAAAAGGGACTTTCTGGAGCAAGTATATGAATAGTTGTGTCTTTCTTTTTAGTCACAAAAGAAAATTAACAGATATGTCACCAAGTCTTGAATTGACAAAGCACTACAGCTGATTCTCTGATGCCAACAGGAAAAATTGCTCCAAGGATGGTACAATGATGCAACACAACCCTTTTTGGTCCCTTTTTGTAGAGTTTATTTGTTCTTCCCAATGCTTGCATAGATATCCTCCCATGTTCCAAAAGTTTGAAGATTTGTTTGAGGAAACTATAAATTTCTTGGCTTCTCTTAGGTTTTACCTAGTAGTGCAATATTGGTGACCATTTGTCTGGTGACTTTTGGGACAGACCCCCAAACCATAAATATTAATATGTCACAGTTAACAGATAATGGATGTATTATTTAAATACAAAGAAATGCCACAAAATCACACAGCTCACACAGTTTTAGTAGAGTAGGTAATTAATTCCACCATAGGAGGTTATGTTATGCCTGGTGTGTATCTGTCTGTTCGTTAGTTAGCAAAATAACTCAAAATTTTATGAACATTTAATAATTACATTTTCAAGAAATGTTAATCAAGTTAACTCTTAGAGTAAGGTATTAGTTTTGGGTGTAAGTCACAAAATGTGAAAAGATAATCTGCTTGGCAGAGGCATATACCTATATTTCCTTTCTCATAAGTGTCTGAACTTTTCAATTTTTGGCACCTTTCTTTTGGGGTCTCAAGCAGAAGGCTACATGTTGAAGCTATAATGTGGTTTGCATTAAATAAATATTTTCATCAAAAGACACTTGTGACAAAAGTTGACCTGCCATTCAGTGCTGTCAATTAGACTGTACTCTCTGTATATACGATCACAAATGATGTAATCATGTTGCTCATCTTCAGTGAAATCAACAGTTAGCTATGATGATTGAACATCCTTATGTAGCCGGTACAGATATTCTCATCTGTCTAAAACCTGCAGGTGAAAATGTTACAGTGATCTGAACTGTACTGGCTCTATGGAAATGCAGCTTTAGAAGCGCAGTCTTCAGCGCATACTGTATTAAAAACAAAATATGGTCTTCACAGTGGAGATCCATTATAATTTAAATATCATGATACCACATGGAAGCCATTTACTTACCAGTGATATATTTGCTGTTTAAGCAGCAATTCAGCAAATTTGTTTGCTTATGAAGATGTCTAATTTTAAGATTATATCCTAAAATTGACCAAAACTTTTGTGAGGTTTAATATGTAAGGTAAGATTCACAGTTTTTTTTACAAACTTGGAAAATACAGCACAAGGATGAAATGAGATGAGGTATGTTCTATAATTACACAGCATTTGAAAACAATGGTATGATACCACGATGGACAGAATGACCCTTTGAGAAGTTGTGACCATCTGGCAATCAACTGAAAATATCATTTTTTAAATCTGAATTACTTTTTTTTTAACTGATCTGAATTACAGAATATAATGGCATTTGTAGACATATGTATTTGTCACACTAAAATTGTAAATTACCTGTTGTTAACTGTAATAATTTCATGATTTTATTTATTTATGCTAGCATGACAACAATCGATTAGTCATTGTTATAAGAGTCAAATTGTATATTGTATTATGTACATTTCCTTCATACAAGATGAATAGAGTATTCAATTTAGTGTACTCAAAATCTCAGCATCTAAAATACATTTTTATCTGTTCAAAACAATGTGGTCCTTCATCAGCACTTTCTTACATGAGCGTGTCTCCGTATTTTGCCCCACTGAGCCAGGCATGACATGTGGGACAGGGCTTCTTTCTTTCATATTATGGAAGACTTCAAAAGAATCATAGTCTGCTTTCATCTGCTGCTACACTCCAATAAGACTATAATTTCTGAATCTTATTGTCATATCAAAGACTCAAAAAAAAAAAAAAAAAAAAAAAAAGCACATTTTCCAGAGGCCCTGTTTTTCCTCATGGATTTAAACTTAAAACACATATGCTTAATTTTGTCTGTGAAGGTTCTCATTCATCCAGGTCATAGTTATCCAAGGTTAGATTTTGTAGGCAACTGGACTTAGATTAATTTTATGTCTTTACGTTTCAAACATGCATGTGCAGATCAGGCTTTGTGCCTCATAAGGGATTCAATATTTGTTAATAATTTAATTATTAGTTTTATTAACGGAAGTTTATCTGAGTACTAATCAAACCTGCTATGTTTTTTTAACATTTTCTCAATAAGTTTGTACTGCCTTTTGTTTATTGACACCAATGAATCCAGAGAACCACAGATGAATCTATTTTTGGCAACATCGGTTTAGTAAAGTTAAGACTAATTCATGGTGCTCATCTGGTTCAAAACATGGTATTCGTGACACCTTTTCCGGGCTTCCATAAGGGGGTTGCTTGAAGTCTACTAAGGAAAACAATTGAAACCGGTAATTTTTACACAAGAAACGTTTTTCATCATAAATACTGACATGCATGGTGCATTTTATCATTTATAAATTTTCCGATTTTCAAGACTTCCTGTCTAAATATTGCGATCAACGTCTGACTGTGTTTTGGTATTGGTACTACGCAACTTTTATTCCATTTGCTACTTTACGATAATAGCTCGTCCGTTAAATAAAAAGTTTTATTCTGAAAGGAGTTACAGGAAGTGGTATTTGTTGAGTTTGTGTAACGTCAGTGGCGGCGCTCGGGATTCACGCTCGTCTGTGGCTTCCACAGTCATACAGTTCTGAACGCAGTCAATCTCAGCGGGCGTTTGTGTCTGGATATTGCGGCGGTACCCTTTTTTGTCTTTGGAATATAATTTTCTGATGATTTTAAACTCCACCTCTATGAATAAAAATGGGTAAACTGCACTCAAAACATGGTAAGCTTTTAAACCATGAGAGGCTCTTGTACTGCTGCGATAACGTTACTTTCGAGTAATAGTACTCATTGTCTTCTCAATTTCTTTCTCTCAAGCGGCTATTTGTAAACCGAGGGAAAGTCCAGAAGGTAAGCGTTACATTTATGTTGGTTTCTTTTTGTAGAAGTCTGACATTTTGCGAAGTAGCCTATAGGACAGTTTGCAGAGAGTTCAGAATTGCAGCGCACAGCGTCCGATTCTTTGAAGATGGACCACTGGTGGAAAACATGAGCGCAGCACGAGAAAATGCACTTTGAATTTACTAATAACGCGCTTCTTTGTCCAAGGCGACAGTTTTGTCGTCAATGCCTGCTTGACAAGGAAAGGGATGGACGACTGGTTGGTGAAGCAGAAATACTACTGCTCTCGACTCGAGCAGCGGGACTGTCACCACAAGAATAACTGCGTGTTGGCTGCGCGGGTGAGTACGACGCCGTTGTGCACGAGGGTCACGTAATTTGTGGCCAAGCTGCTTCGCGCGTGAGAAGGGCATAGTAAAAAGTGCCTTATGTGCTCGTGCGTATGCCAAGCAAGATTGACATCCATGCGCTTCACAGACTTTCACCTTATCATTACTTGTAACTTCTAGACCTACCACATTTCTTCTGATTAACTTTTCCAAGCGTTGCTGTTGTTGAGTAACACGGTTGAAGCGCTTGACCAATTAAATTTTTTTCACATTCTGCTTGCCAGTTTATATATGGTGCAGCCTTGAATTAAATCTACTCTATAGCTGGCACTGTGAACTAGCACTTTTAACTATTGCTGCTGGTCACTATTGTTCAATTTTGGCAAAAATTTGACTTTACTTAAGATGGTAACAACAGATCACATTTATTGTGTGGGTTGTATTAAAAAAAACATGAGAGGTCATGCCAGTTTTGTGTTATAATATTGCCATAAACACTTTTGCTGTTGCTTTCAATTGAGGAAATCCTTTGGAATTGCTTCAGAGGAACCCTAAACTTCTTTATGTAGCATTGCTTTCTCCAAGACAATATGTTTATGGAAATAGAGACCAAAGACAAAGAAATATTGGTTGTTACACCCACGATCTTGACACATTAAAAGGAAATGCCTCTATATTTTAAATGCAGTCTTCAATTGGGGATCACTTTTTTCCCAATACATTACAGTGCCAAGTGAAATACAAAACACGTGTGTATCACCATGGTGTACCATTGCTGTTTGCAAAATCTTGGGTCTTGTTGTCATTGTCATAGCTGTTAACATCGAGTAAATTTCCATTTTTTTCTCTCTCCATTTCCCTTCGGATTTACAACAAAATTTAGAATGTTAATTAAATATATTTACAATAATGGCTGTGCATGTAAATGATCACTCCGTGTACACATATTTTTCAAACAGAGAGCCAATCGTGTTACACTTGACGTGTATTTTGACGGGCCTATGATATATGACCTAGTTGAAAAAGTCAAATTTGTCTCTGTATGCAAGACAAATCGTATATCTATACACATAGTCTCCAGCCTAATGTAGGTCTGAAGTGCAGTATTGTTTTGACTTCTGTTGAGGTGTTATATAGGTGTTTCTTTACCTGCAGGGCAAAAGCCAAATTGCTGCTTAAGGTGAATAAATGAAAAGAGTGCTCACAGGGCTGTTCACTCAAGTCGATGGTTGAAATGTTCAATTCATTTTAAATGGAATGAAATTAGAGACAGCTGACTACCATGAATTTTATTGCTACACATAATTATTTTATTACCAAAAGAAAACACCCATCATTTTGTTCCAGGGATAATATGTTTTTATTCTTTGGCATTTCTCTTTTAAAGTTTATATTTATGTCTTTGCCACTTTTATAGCCATATAAAACACACATTTGATGTCTATGCCAGATTATTTTGTAGATATTGTCTTGTAATTCCTTTATATTAGCATTATTGCTGTACATTCAGGTTGAGTGGCATAATGTATAGTGAAAACTACTTTTGCCTACATGCAGAAAAACATTATGATTTCATCTTTGTATCACATTTTCCAAATATTGATTTGATATTACTGACTATTTTACTGGCTCATTCTGATAGATATAATAATTGACATTGCTTTTAAACTAAATCTTTGTTTGTGCTTAAAAATCTTGTGTATTTCCCTCTGCTGTCTTTGGTGCTACGCTAAACAATTGATTTTAGTTCATGATATAGAAGATACAAAGATGTCTTTAGATTAAATAAAACAGATCATCTCTGAGAAGGATTGAAACGCAAAAGCTGTATGTATTGTATAGAATACCTAGTGAGACAGTTATTCATAGCAACTGTTCTTTGAGCCCCCCTCCCAGCTGAACCAGGGTCCATTAGAATATTAGTTGGGTGTCAGCACCAGGGAGTCCCCACTTGGAATTCTTTTGACCTGATATTTTCCTAAACTACTTTCCCCCTTATAGAACCAGTGTCAGTTTTACGCAGGTTATTGCAGAGAGAAACCACAGATGAGTGGGGTGACCTTCACGAATGGTTGTAGCAGTGAAATTACAGGTAGACAGAGACACCCACATGCTTGAAGGTTAATGACATTTCCATGTGGTCACGATAGATTCCACTGTCTGTTGTGTGTTTGATGAGCTGGACACTGAGTGAGTGCCGAGGGCAGGTCTATATGTTGTTGGAAAGATGTCGGCACATAACCAAAAGTGTGATATCCCCCCCCCCCCCGCGGTACCATGTTGTTGATAGACAATGATAAAGAGCAATGTTTCCAGGAATTCTGACTTCAGGTTTGAAGTCTCTGTTGCATGTTGATTTAATGGATTAATTTGCCATTGTTTGGAAGAAAATGTAGAAGAAATAAATAAATTAATCGATATGAATTCTTCAACCAGTTCCTCTGTTGTTGAAACCTCTTCCTAACTGCCATCTGGTTCTGGACTTGAGCCTTTGGGTCTGTGAAGGTTGGCACCGATGAAATATGACTGCTTGATACACACCGCGCAGCGACATGTTGGTGACATGGAGGGCTACATAACACTGTAGAAAATATGGATCAACACAGTGCTAAAATTATCAAACATTTTGTCTGAATGCCGGATTAATCTGATGATGACTTGATGACATGTAATTAGGTTTTTTTTTTTTTTTTTAAATAATGGTCCATATGATATTGTACAAATGAGTCTTTTATGGAATTATCTAGCATTGTGCAACAATATCCACTGCTGTGGTTTGGAATATCATTTGTGACAATTGTTTATAATCTTTGTTGGTGAAGATTTTTGGACTGTCTGCTGTCAGCATTTGGACTCCATTTTTCATCCAATAACAAAAGATATCTTTAAAAGTTGACGTTTTGAAATAAATGCAAGTAAACTGAGCTAATCTCCTCTGACAAAAGGCAGAGGTAGAGTTCAGCAATTTCTCTGTTCAATTAATCAAGGGGAGAGTGAGCATTATAGGATATGTTTACAGGTGATTTGATATCTGTGGACATTTAAAGAAGCCATCGTGGGCTTTAATCAAACTTTCCCCACTTTTTTAAACACTAATACATTATATAGACAAACAGCTGGGTTTTTAATCAAGGCAATACTGGAGAGATTGATCAGTAATGACCTTAATAAAAGACTACGGAGTCCCAATATGAATTTGTGTACATCAAAAAGTTTCAGTTTTTCTGATTTAGATGTGAGATCAAAAACTATCTGGCTCCCAAAGAAAATAGTTTACAGATTACCTAAACTGAAAATAACTGTCAGTAATAGTTGTAATTAATTAAATAAACACAATAGTTATATAAGTATTTTCAGAGTTCCTATTAGTCAATAGGTACTCTGAAAAATACATATAATCTGTAGTGTAGTTGGAGACAAAAAAAAAAGCAAAGTTAATTTGTACCGTGAGTGTAACTCAAAAGTGAATCATGGTAAAACTTCTGCCTGAACTTCGCAGTTGGTTGCAGCCCATTCATATTTTTGGGAAAAGTTTTTTTTTTTTTGGAAGTAGGCCTAAAGCTTTTAAACAAATTTCCCCCGCCTCCAAATCTGATAAAAGACGTAGCATTTTTTTTTTTTTTACCATTTTATTTTTTGCTTTTCTGTTTCACTCGTTATCGTTCTCACAAAGCGAGGACCTTCGTCACCGAGCTGAAAACACCTTTCAGATGCAGACCCTTCGTCCTCTTTCTCTGTCATTCCTCTGTGCACTTTCTCTCCAAACTGGCTGGCCTCTTGTATGTGCTGTGTGACGTATGCCCCTCTCCCACCGGGCTCAACCCCCTCTGCACTCCCAAGGGACTGAGGGCTTGTTGTTGCTCTTTGAAGAGGCTGGGAGAAAAGTTTGAAGCCACACTCCAAAGAGAAGAAAAGCTTCAGCCTTTGGGGAGGAGGGTTACCACCTGGTCAATGAGGGGCTCTGTGATTTTTTTTTCCCTTCTGAATTTTCTCATGAGAAGAAGTGACAGTGGAAGTTGATGTTAATGCAGCTTTTTTTTTTGGGTGGATGTGCAGGTGGCTTAAATGTGACATCATATGGCAAATCCATTACAAAAGGCTAAAAGGTATCCTCCTGTGTGACAAATCCAAGTGGATAATTCTCATTTAGTGTGAATGGTGCTTTCCAGCTGCCCTATTGCCTCACAGCAAAAAGGTTGTGGGTTCGATTTCTAGCTACAACAGGCCTTTCTGTGTTGAGCTAGTTCCATTGTGTGCATAGGTCTGTATGCATGTGCACGTGGGCTTGCAAGTTGTCTGGAGTCAGCTCTAGAGATGCTTTAGAGATCAAAGGCTTCTGGGGAATGTGCTCTAAATCTTACAGGATTAGGAGTAGATTTTGCTTTGTCTTCAAAAATTTAGGTTCAGATTAGAGCAACAGATAGATGTTCATGAAGGTGTTCACAGTCACCCTTTTTATGGTTGCATTTTTGTCATTTTTTCTGATATTTATTTCAAAATTCTGAGAAATTATTCTGCCATTTGGATTTCCTTTGTCATATACTGGTAACTGGACTCTTAAGCAGATTGAGATAGATAAGCATATATTTAATTAACAGTTTTAAAGAAACATCTTCGCCAACAGTCAGTCTAAATATGGAGCACATTTAACTGACATAATCACCTTTGCTGTACATATTTGCAACCTTTTGATGTGAGCGTATGCTAATGCCTTTCTAAAAGCTTCAAGAAAGTGTTCCTTCCCACTCTTGGCTTAAACTATCAAGTTAGAAGGCAGAGAAGCATGACTAGATAGGTGACTGAATTTTTTTTTACTTTGTGAAAGTACCAATAGTTTTACAAAAATCATGATATGACCATTATATGCTGCTTTCTTAATGAGTAACAACAAATATGTAAGTATTTGTTAGAGTCACTGTGCTCTTCATAAAACTAGCATTTGCACTGGTATGTAAAGAAGTCCATTCCACAGTTTTGCATCAATCCAAAGAACTGTAACTCAAGATAAAAAGGGAATACATGGTTTGGACTCATTTGATGTGCTCTGTACATTTAAAAAGCTGTTGTCTTTTCCATCTGATGCCAGGCTAAAGGCACAAAAATATACAGTTCTATTTCTTTGTGAGGTAAGTTAGATGGGTCAACCGGCGACTGTTTATTTAGCTAGCATTATTTCTCTTTTGTTCTCTTGGGACAAAGCTAGCTAGTCTCATAGCTCTAATCTACATTACAAGTGTTTCTATCTTTGAATAGATATTGTAAATGTTCAAAAATCTCTTCAAAAGAGGAAGCTGGTACTGTTTTTGCCACTGTGGAATAAATTGTGGAATAAATGGGTCATCCTATGTTGTCTTTAATAATGGATGTGTTCCATGAAATACCACCACACAATTACAATGGCATTAAAACAAACGGAAAAAGACGTCGTCCAAGCCTATCTATCTGTTCACTGCTGTATTAGTGCCAACCTAAAAATAAGTTCATGTTTACCAGTAATAGAATGCGTGTGTAGTCAGATTAACACAATATTGAAGCCACTGGATTATATGTTGCACATATGTATCTTTTTAGTACATCATATTCAGTAGAATTTAAAAATCATGAATGAATGGAGACATTCTCAAGGCAGATGCTGCACTTTTATTTGACCTTCTGTTAGGATGTTGTCAAGATTAAACCATTTAAGTGTGTGAAGGAAGTGTTTTGTTCTCAATGTGTGTTGATGATGATGAAAGTTTTGTGCTGTTTTACTATGGAGAGGAAAATGATTGGTGACATGTAGTGGTATTAATCATAGTTATCTTTTTGTGTGTGTGTGTGTGTGTGTGTGTGTGTGTGTGTGTGTGTGTGTGTGTGTGTGTGTGTGTGTGTGTGTGTGTGTGTGTGTGTGTGTGTGTGAAGAAATTCTAGGTGACTGGAACTCCTGTGGTGGGGCTGAGCTTTCAATGGAGCTCAGTGCCCGTTTTCTTCACTCACTTAAAAGGCTCTGCTGAAGTGTGTGTTTAAGTGTTTTAAACCCTGAGTAATTCTCTGTTGATGATGCTGATGGAGCATCTATGAGCTTCACTGGTGTATTTATCCTTCTTGATTGAAAGCTTTTTTTGACCAGGGCTAAAAGGCCACCTGAGGAAAAAGCAACCGAGGAAGTGGATTTCAGTAAACAAAATTAGAAGAGCATTGTGCCTCCCACAGATGGAAGGTCCAGAGCTCTTCAGCTCTTCTTCTGGTGCTAGGACGGGATGTTTTTGGTTGCAAGAAAGCTAAATAGAGGCACACTCTTGCTGAAAAGAAAACTGTCCTCCCTTGTTGTTTATATGCTCCCCAGGTGCTACAGTGTAACGGGGACCTAACCCCATAGGCTCTAAACGGTGTAAACCGTTTAA
The DNA here is from genome assembly GCA_016586285.1 of Arothron firmamentum. Taxonomy (NCBI): domain Eukaryota; kingdom Metazoa; phylum Chordata; class Actinopteri; order Tetraodontiformes; family Tetraodontidae; genus Arothron; species Arothron firmamentum. The sequence goes on along the minus strand of BJFM01004533.1, from coordinate 537 downwards.
ACTCTGAACCCCAAAGAACCATTTGCCCTGTCATTCAAACCCATCACTCCCTGAAACACTTAATTAAATTTAAAAACCTATGTGAGGGTTGGAGTTGGAGTACGTAAATATATAACCAGTTTTATTAACTATTTCTACAACCAGGCAGTAGAATTTTGTTGTTCAGACATGCAAATAGGTATTTGATCTGTTTTTCAATTGTTTTTTGTACCCTTTATAAAGGTGCTTGTTGTAAAATGTGGATTTGTTTCTTTATTAATAATTTGAGATGTGAATGTTGTAGGCTAGACTGTCCACACAAGCCAAAACTGTGTTACTATCAACGGAAAGACAGCAGATATTATCTAGAATGAATAATTGTGATTGATTACAGGTTAGACTCAGTCTCATCAACATTTCTCTTGAAATCAAACTGGTTTATACTAGCAGTCAGGACCAGACTAGAACCAAAACACATTCAAGCTCTGTGTGGCCCTTAGCCTACAGGAATGTGTCACACAGAGCTTGAATGTGTTCATATATATTTATATATATATA
>BJFM01004531.1:2557-14354 GCA_016586285.1 Arothron firmamentum | reverse complement strand
TGTGCAACGTAGATTGTGTGCCGTACTTGCAGCATCCTAGCAGATGCAATCACATTTGCAGCTACATCAGGAACCACATCTCACTTTCTTTGCAATGGCCCACTCCTCCATCAGATTCCGTTTAACTTGGGCCAGGTTTTCAGCAGTGTGGTTCTGCGGGAACTGTTGAACCCCCAACACTGACGTACACATCAAGTGACGGCCAGGTGAGCCTGCATATTAACAGATGTCGACATATCTGCTGTTCAGCTGACTGCAGCTGCCTTCTGCATTTGTGTCTTGGTCTTCTCCATTTCCTCTTAATATTTTTGGCTCACCTTTGTGAGAGCTTTAATGTCAGATATACTATACATACATGACATACAGCATAAATTAAATTGCAGTGCTCCCTGACCTATGGTGCAGCAAAGTAATAAATAAATCTTCTATCACAAAACGAAACTTCTCTAACTAAACTTAATAAAAAAAAACTATCTTAAAAACTACAATTAAAAATATACAGTTTAAACAGTGAAATATACAGTCTAGAGCAGGGGTCGGCAACCTGCGGCTCCGGAGCCGCATGCGGCTCTTTCATCCTTATGATGGGGATCTGTGTGATACTTAAAATAAATTTTAAGTATCCAATTGAAGTGTATTTTATTTGTATTATTTTTTTTTTTAATGTAGTTGTAAATTGGAAAATTAGTGTGATCTTGAAATACTAAAATAAAATTATATCTTATTTTTTATTTGTCGCTTAAAATATGCATCACTTTAACTCGTCGAAAGCCAGCGAGTGTGACGCATATTTTCAGCGACAAATAAGTGGCGCATTCGCTGAAAGCCGGTTATATGCGTCACACTCACGACTTTCGACACCAAGTAGGCCAAGTATGGAGAAATGTTAAAAAAATATATATATCTTTTACCTCCGACGAGAGTGGCTGAATAGCAGACCTAATTTGTGGTGAGAAACTGGCCAACAATAAAAGATCAAATTTCACAAGAGATTTTCAAAATAAACACACAGCCTTAGCTGAGAATTATCCAGAGGGAGAAGAGAGGAAAAAACCTGTTTGGGAACTGATGTGGAAATGGAGTGATATTGAGAACCTTCCAAGATCGGACACACTCGTGTTTGAAACATGGAATGCCATCCCCGACACCGACATAAACATGAAGAAATATGCATTAGGAGTCCTGTCGATCTTCGGATCCACGTATGTACAGCTATTCTCCACCACGAACTTTTACAAACACGCACCGCTCACGCCTCGCAGATGACAGCTGCGGTCCCAAAGTGGCTCCTCCAGCCCTGATTTGCAGACACTGTGTGCAGCGGTTCATGAGCAAGTCCCGTTAACCAGATAATATAAATATGAAGATATTTTGCAAGCATTTATTTTCATTGTTCGGTGAAATAGTGCTCTTTTTTCCAATTTATTTTTCAGAATCTGGTCAAAGCCCAAAGGTCACGGAGCTCATGGAATTCTTTGTTTGTTGTGTTATCTTTTTTTTTTAGGTGTCAAAAAGTATTTGCGGCTCCCAGGGTTTTCTTTTCCGTGGAAAACTGGGTCCAAATGGCTCTTTGAGCGTTAAAGGTTGCCGACCCCTGGGCTAGAGTCTAGACAGTAATAAGGTATGAACAGTATAGACAGAAAAATAGAAATTTGGAATATGGGCAATAACAGTGTAAATGAGCAGGGGTAAAGTGAAGAGTGCAGTCCTGAGATGAGTGTGTGCGTTGGCAGAGTCTATGGCCCAGAGTCAGTGGGGGAGCACAGCAGGGAGGGAGTTGAGCATCCTGACTGCCTGGTGGTTTTCATCTGGAGACTCCGCAGTCTCCTCCCCAATGGCAGCAGGCTGAAGAGGCTGTGAGATGGGTGGGTGGGGTCACCTGCAATCCTGGTTGCTTTGTGGATGAGGCGGGTGTGGTAAATGTCCAGTAGGGAGGGGAGAGAGACACCAGTGAACTTTTCAGCTGCTCTCACGGTGCGCTGCAGGGTCTTGCGGTAGGAAACGGTGATGCAGCTGGTCAGGATGCTCTCAATGGTGCCTCTGTAGAAGGTGGACATGTTGGGGGTCGGGGCCCACGGTCTACTCAATTTCCACAGAAAGTAGAGTCTCTGTTGAGCTTTTTTGGTGAGAGATGTGGTGTTGATGTTCCAGGACAGGTCTTGAGAGATGTGTACACCCAGTAACTTGGCACTGCTCACCCACTCCACTGCAGCACCATTGATGGTGAGTGGGGGGATGCTGAGTGTGCTCTCTCCTGAGGTCTACTAGAATCTCCTCCATCTTCTCCTCGTTCAGGTGGAGATTGTTGTTCCTGCTCCACCTGGCCAGGCGGCTCCCCTCACTCCTGTAGATTGTCTCATCGATGTTGTTGATGAGACCCACCACAGTCGTGTCGTCTACCAACTTGATGAAGAGGTTGAAGCTGGATGTAGGTGTGCAGTTGTTGGTCAGCAGAGTGAAGAGGAGGAGCTCAGTACACATCCTTGGGGGGCAGCTGTGTTCAGCGTGATGGTGCTGAAGCTGCTGCTGCCGACCCCAACTGCCTGTGGTCTCCCTGTCAGAAAGTCCAGAAGCCAGTTGCACAGAGAGGTGTTGAGTCCCAGCTGGACCAGTTTGAGAATAGACTTGAAACTTTCCACCAGGACCAACTTAGGGTCAGGACTGTTTCAGTCAGGATCCGAGTTAGGCTGCTTTAGCCTTAGACTGCTCAGGGTTTTCCTATGATGCACTGGGTATGTCTTTCCTCTTGCTCTCCTACTGTTATTCTTGATTCTTAATATCTTTTCTGTGTTTCTAGAGTTTTCACAGCCACCTTTGTGTCAGAAGGAAGGGGTTCCCACTCACCAGCATCAGGACAGGAGCTGCAGTCTGGACCAGGAGGGCGTAGAGCCTCCACCAATCAAAGAAGAACCAGAGGAACCCTGGTGTCATCAGGATGGAGAGCAGCTGACTGTGAAGCAAGAAAGTGACACCTCAATGGTGACTCCCATCTATGAGGAGGATAAACAGAGTGAAGATCCAATTCTGGACTTGAATCCTGATCAGAGTAATGAAAAGTCTGGAGTCAACACAAGAGTTGAATCCTCCTCACCAGTCCATGCTATTGTCAACCTAGACACTCACTCAGCATGTGGGAAAGGGTACAGAGGAAGTAGGTCATTATCAGCCCACACAACAAATGACACACGAACTGGACCAATTAACTGTGAAACATGTAGGAAAGAGTTTAAACAGTCTGCACTCCTGAAGCGACACATAAGAATTCACACAGGTGAGAGACAATTTTCATGTAAAATATGTAGGATTTTAAAGTCTTACCACTTTAAAGAACACATGAGACTTCACAGAGGTGAAAGACCATCTTCATGTAAAACCTGTGGAAAAGATTTTCAACAGTCTTCCCAGCTGAAAGTACACATGAGAGTTCACACAAGTGAGAGGCCATTTTCATGTGAAACATGTGGGAAAACCTTCACAAGAACAAATTACTTAAATGTCCACATAAGAGTTAACACAGGGGAGAGACCATATTCATGTAAAACATGTGGGAAAGATTTTAAACGGTCTTCCCACCTGACGTGACACATGAGACTTCACACAGGGGAGAGACCATATTCATGTAAAACATGTGGGAAAGGCTTTCAACACTCTTCCCACCTGACGCAACACCTGACTATTCACACAGGTGAGAGTAAGTCTCCATAAGTCTCTGAATCATGAGGGAAAACCTTCAAGCAAACTTGTGAGTTAAACAAGCACATGAGCTACCACAGTGGTAAAAACATGCAGATTTGCCAACAAGTGAGTTCAAATGTTGTTGCAGCTTCTTCATTGGTGTTGATTTTGTCAGCTATTTCTAAATTTAGTCTTAGTCTTTGTCCAATTTCAATCATTGTTGTTCATTTTTGTCATATTTAGTCAAACTCATCCTTTTTTATTTAGTCTAGATTTAGTCCACTAAATGTGGAGCATTTTAGTCTTTATCTTTGTCCAAGAAAACATTTTATTTGTCTAGGTTTAGTCTATGTAAACTGTTGACATTTTAGTCTAGATTTAGTCAAAACATTTATTTTACCTCTTTGCTTTTTTAGTCAACTAACAATATAGAACATATAAAATCTAATCACTTTTTTCTTTCATCATTTTGATGAAAAAACATAAACTAATACATCCAGATGTGGAACATGTTTTGATTGAAATTCCTATTTATTTTGAACCATAATGATTCACAGACACAGAAATGTTTGCAAAAAATAAATAAAATACATCTGAGATGAAAATGTGTCCAGGGGTCCGCTTCAGAAAGCGGGATCTCAAAACTCAGAGTTCCAGCTAATCTCAGTGTTGCCAAACTCTGAATTTTCAGCGTCTGATAAACTCGGAGTTTTGGTTTTCAGAACATGCGCTAAGAGTTGGTTTAATCACCTCTGACTCAGAGTTACGCTCGTGCACAGAGATCTAAAAAGCCTTATCAATGGAACGCAGATAACCTAATTTACCATGGCAACAAGTGAAAGAAAACCTTGATCGTCACACTTCTCCCCGTTGGAGAAGGAAGATTTCATGATCACGCAGCCCGAAAATGTGCATATTTTCACAGAAAAAAGTTACTGCGGCAGCGGCAAAAGAGAGAGATTGTGTGTCTGAAAATTACTGACTGAGTCCATGCGTGATCATTAACTGGAAAGATATATATAAAGAAAAAAAAGAAATGGTTGGTCTTGGTTGTTCATCTCATTCAACATTTCTATTCTATACGTGTGTTTGAGCCACAGGCGCAAACCAACAGGCACAAAATGGACTCGGCAGAAAGTTGTTGTCATCAAAGTGTCTTGAATAGGAATCAAACACAAAGAAAAAGTATTTTATAATAAAACATTTCTACTCACTCGGTGTGAAACCTGGGCCTGTTTGGATAAAGACAGAGCTGATATCCTGGCAGGAATCAAAGAAAGACAAACCAGGCACAACATGGAAAGAAAACTGTGCTCGGCACCAAAATGATCACTCAGATTCGAGAGTGTGGTGAGATGGTCAACTTTGAAAGTGTGAAAGAGCTGTTGGAGGATAAGGGCGGAATTGATCTCCGCATAGAATTAAGGAATTTTAATGTTGAACACGAGGAGTTGCATATTTAACCCACCACCACTCTCTGATCTCTGTTGTCCAGGAGCACGAACCAGTGAGACCAGTGCCCGGACTCACACTGGGCAACCCCTCAACAGTTTGGCGGAACGTAAACCATCCTGCTCTCTCAAACAGACTCCGGGACCTGTCATGGATGGTGGTGCAGGAGATCCTCCCTGTCAGGTCCGTCAAGCACTCCTGGGGAATGGCGGCACACTCTACCTTCCCCTGGCCTGGTTGTGGTGAGCCTGAGTCAGTGAGGCATCTCTACTGGGAGTGCAGTGCTGCTGTAGACCAGTGGGCAACGGTCGGCTCCCTGCAAGTCCCGTACTTACCGGCAAGGGAGGTCCTTCCAGCACAACTAGTGCTCTATGGGGTGAGCCAAAGAAATAGTTTTGCATATTATTGATGTTATTGTGTTGTATTGAAAATTTAAAACAAATGTCCTCATGTGGACATCATTTTTCTCAGAAACCACATCATGTGAAAAGATAATTCATTGTTTTCACACTCACCAGATTCCAATGAACCTAAACACCAAAGTGAAAATAAAAATGCATGCCATGCAAGAGATGGGGTCTTAGCAGGTACAGCTGCATAAGGTGAGGTACAAAATTAAATTTTCATTTAATCAAATTTACAATGAACTTTGTCCGGTGCTTCACATATTACACTTTGATCTAAAGTTCTCTGCAGTTAACAAACAGGAACACGTACAAGGACAGAAATGTCCTGTGTGAATCCAGATGAAGTCTGGATCTGATGTTGTATTTTTTTGTCCTTCGTTCAGCTGCACCATGACACGTCTGGTTTCGATATCAATCTAGTTTCTTAAAACGTCTGCTGTTACCACATCTTTACATCTATTTCATTTTCATTTCAAATATAATTCTATACAAACGTTACATAAAAATAATGATGTGTTCAAGTCTTTGTTTGAACACAGGCTGTGGGACAGGATGGCGCCACCTTGTGCAGTGATGGCCGATCAGCATCAGCGGGTGGGAAGATTGTTGAAAATCTTTCCCACATCTTTTACATGACTATGGTCTTTTACCTGTGTTAATTCTTATGTGTCGCTTCAGAAGCACAGACAGTTTAAACTCTTTCCCCATTTTCTCACAGTTAAATGGTCCAGTTCGTGTGTCATTTGTTGTGTGGGCTGATAATGCCCTCTCTCTGGACCCTTTCCCACATGCTGAATGAGCGTCTGGGTTGACATAGGGTTGAGTGTCCTCTCAAGTCTGAGGTGGTCTTCACCTGTTTTTCACCTGTGTGACAGGTGGCAGTTGTACCTGTGTCTGTATCACAGTCCACTGCTGGGTGAGCTGGGTTGTTTGCATTTGCAGGATGATGTTTACTTTTGTTCTTCTTCACGGTTGTTAAGCTCCTAAATTCTAGAAGGATTACAGCGGCGGAGAACAGCGCTGCCGTGGATGCCCTGACGCTGTGCTGCTGCTCTGCAGGTTCACTATTTACAAAAAATGAAATTCTCAGGAAAAACAAAGTTGTTCTTTTTTCAGCTGAATGCAAAACGCTTCCGTGAAAACAGACAAATATATTTATTCTATTTTATTTTTTATTCTGTACGGAATATGTGGCTGCCTGTGCTTAATGATCGGTTTGAGGTTTGTTTAATCATTTTTGTTTAATCATTATTCTCTATACTTTTATAGTATAGACTGCATATCCACCGCATATCCACACTGACTTGAACTTGAGTCCACAATGTCAGACCTGATGTGAGATTTGATCGTATCATCTGCTCATGTCCAGATTGATTTGCTGATCTTTGCGTGGAAATGGTTGTGTCCCATACGTTCCATACGATTTTAAGAGATTAGATCGATATAGACAAAGTGCAGCATGATGACATTCATGGCACTCTCTGGGGCAATGATGAGTGTCTCATTTTTTTCAGAATTTAGTTGAAGGCTGTTGTCAATTAGCCACTGCTTCACATTGGACAAGCATCTAAGCAAGAAGCTCAATTTGTGTGCCTCTGACGCCTTAAACGAGCAATATAACTGAAGATCAGCGGCAAAACGATAAGAGATATCATTAAACTGCTTAATGATCTCACTGAGCGGAAGGATATACAAAAGGAAGAGGAGCGGGCCCAGAACAGAACCCTGGGGCACACCATAAGCTAGGTCAGCAGGCTTCGACCTGTGGTGGTTGACTGATATACTGACCAGGTAGGAAGAAAACCAACTCAGGACCGGTCCAGACATGCCAACCAAAACTGGCAACCTGTTGATCAGGATTTCATGGTCAACCGTGTCAAAGGCCGCGCAGAGGTCCAGCAGGACAAGGACGGTACATTTCCCTGCATCTGCAGACATCAGAATATTGCTTGTGTAGAGATAAAAATTTGATGCTTTGATTGAAACTCAGAGTTGTCGAAGCCTATGACTTAATCAATGATCCAGACTTTATTGGTAACTGACCAGTCGATGCCTTTCGGTCATCAGCATGAGGTGTTCTAATGTTTTGTGGATGCTTTTGTTAACTGGGTGGTCTTCTGCCAGAGTTTAGAAACATCTCCTGTTCTGACTGAAAAGAAACTAGACCTAGAAACGAGAGAATTTATACGAAACCGGAACATTTTCCTTCTAGTTGACTGAAACTTTCTGGAATTTAGCCTCAGATATTAATTTCTTTCTTTCTGCACATCCTGACTGGAAAGATGAGTGGTGGAATCACTCCCTCAAAGAAGAGGGGCAGTGTAATACCCAACGATACACAGGTGCAATACAGTATTTTAATGATCTTAATATCCTGATGTTAAAGTTGTGCTGATGTAAAGTTGTTTTAACAAAATTATTCTCATGAAGTTAAAAAAAAAATGTTTTATTCTAAATTGGTAATTAAAGATTTGTCTGCTGGCCTCATTAAAAGCACATTTTTCATATTTGTAAAATTAATTTGAATGGAGTGTAAAAACATCACAAATCTGCTTTATGAACAGAATATCTGCTTCATTGGAACACAAACCTGCAGGGTTTGCTTTAGCTCAGGAACACTGATGACAATCCTGCTTCATAAAGAAAAACAAATCTAGGAAATCAGATGTTTTCATCTTTTACATCATCAAAATGTCACTTTTTTAAGTTTTGTATCTACAGATACGAGGTCAGAGTTCTGTCAGAGATCTTCACTAAGCTGTTATTCCAACAGCACATAAGATCCATCGTTCAAGATGTTCCTCATGTTCATGTTCTCTGATGTTTGGCTGCAGCGTCAACATTAAAAAAAGGTAAAAGTGGAGTTTCTCCCCTCGAGTTCCTGCTGGTAACATCTGCAGGAAGGTTCTTCAGGACGACCCGTGAGTCTCGACTCTCTTCCAGATGATCACCATGATCTGGTCACTGAGGGCCACAGCGAACTAGAGATCTGGGTCAGTGGCCACATTGTTGATGGAAGGAGCTTTCATGGGACGGGTACCCTGCCTGACTGGACCGGGCCACTCCAAAATCTCCATCAATGGCATTTGTTAATGTGTTGGCAGACATGAATGAAAATGACATACTGAAACACTTTTAACTGTATTCCACTTATTCTCATGTTACACATGAATACATGCAAATAGAGATTTAATTTATATGGATCAACACATGAACCACGCATGCAAAAGGCCGACAAAGGTGAATCTAATTCTCATTCACACCAAGAATTTTATGTGGAGCATTTTTTGACCAGCAGGGAGGTCTGTTTGCACATGAAGCCTCGAGACATGAACCTTTATGTAAACCACTTGGCTGGAAAGCTTTAAAGCCTAATGAGGCTTCATCTTCCCATCACTGCTGCAACAATATATTTTCAATACGATCAACCTTAAAAAGCTTCTTTCACCTCATCTCAAGAGTGATCCAGTAACAAAACCATCAAAGAGCTGATGGTGTTGACCCTGTAACAGCAAACACCCGAGTCTGGAAACCAAACCTTATAAAACCTCCCAGTGTCAACTGATTGCTCCCGGCTAAAGGAGCTTCCAGCTGTGTCACACTGATCCTGATGAGGTGAAGAACCGAAGATCCTGACCTTCAATAATTCCACAACTGTGAAAGTTTTTTTTTTTTTTTTTGGATATCATTAAAAAAATAACATCATGTAAAAGAATCCTCCACGTTAAACAGGACAATAGTCTTGTTTGTCTTTTTTGTGTTGACAAAAAAATGCTTGGGGACTTTTCTGCTAAGAACATCAGATAATTAGGAAGAAGCGTTGTATGGATCCCAGAGGAAAACAACTGTTTGAGCACTCTGGCTAGGTCACCCACACGTGCACGAACATACAAAGAACACATGCAGCTTTCAGTGATCCCGCTGCCCTGCAGAGATGCTCTGAGCATTTCGAGGTTCAGTGCCTTGCTCACGGGCACCTCAGCAGTGTCCCAGTATCTCCCGGGCTTCCAGCACACTTTCTAAATTGTGTGTCTGTAACTGGGACTCGAACCACAAACCCTCGAGGGGCCCGTTTCAGAAAGCGGGTTTAGCGAAAACTCTTGAGTTACTTCGCTGTAATTTAAGGGAAACTCAGGCTTTGCAGAACGCTGGTTCAGTGTAACTCTGAGTCAGTTACGGGAAATATACTCCGTGAAACTAACCTGCTTTCTACCAACTGTTAACACGTGCTCTGAAGCCGAAAATTCTCAGTTGGACATCGCAGATTTTGGCAACCCTGCGTTCAGGTTCCAACTCCAAGTTTTGAAAACCCTCCTTCTGAAACGGACCCCTGGTTTAATGAACTCTGATGTAATCGGACTAACTCAGGAATTGGACTTCCTTGCGTGCACATAAACACACTTAGTCTTCTCAGAAGAAATCTGTCAGAACCTCTAGCTGATCCAAAACGCTGCAACTACTGTTCTGTCAATAATTAGTCAGAGAGGTCACATGATTCCTGCTGAATGTTTATTCCATAGTAATAAACTTTATTATGATTGTGATCAGACAAAGAGGTCAACAGGTGAACAGAACATTTTGTATCAAGACAAAATCAGAGCAGAAACGTGGACTCTTCTTACTGAGATGAAGAAGCCGCAGCAACATCTCAACTCATTTGTTGGCAAATCTGCATGTTTTCAGCACTGTGGCTGGTCATGTGCTTGTTTAACTCACAAATTTTCCTGAAGGTTTTCCCATGTTTGACAGACTTGTGGTCTCTCAACTGTGTGAGTAGTCATGTGTCTCGTCAGGCTGGAAGACCGTTGAAAATCTTTCCCACATGTTGTACATGAATATGGTCTCTCCCCTGTGTGAAGTCTCATGTGCACCCTCAGGTGGGAAGAGTGTTGAAAATCTTTCCCACATGTTTTACATGTATATGGTCTCTCACCTGTGTGAACTCTCATGTGTACATTCAGGTGGGAGGAGCGTTGAAAATCTTTCCCACATGTTTTACATGTATATGGTCTCTCACCAGTGTGAAGTCTCATGTGCACTTTCAGGTGGTAAGACTGTTGAAAAGTTTTCCCACATGTTTGACACGAAAATGGCCTCTCACCTGTGTGACGTCTCATGTGTACTTTCAGGCTGGAAGACTGTTTAAAATCTTTCCCACATGTTTCACATGAAAATGGTCTCTCACCTGTGTGAATTCTCATGTGCACTTTCAGAGTGGAAGACTGTTGAAAATCTTTCCCACAAGTTTTACACAAATGTGGTCTTTCACCTGTGTGACTTTTCATGTGAATATTTATTGCAGAGTGATTAGTAAAACTTTTCCCACATGCTTTACAAACATATGGTCTCTCCCCTGTATGAACCCTTGTGTGGGCTTTTAAGTGACTTATACTTGTGAAGGTTTTCCCACATGTTTTACATGAAAATGGCCTCTCACCTGTGTGAAGGCTCATTTGTACTTTCAGGCTCGAAGAATGTTGAAAATCTTTCCCACATGTTTTACATGCAAATGGTCTCTCCCCTGTGTGAACTCTCATGTGGACCTTTAAGACACTTGTACTTGTGAAGGCTTTCCCACATGTTTTACATGGAAATGGTCTTTCGCCTGTGTGAACTCTCTTGTGTACTCTCAGGCTCGAAGAGTGTTGAAAATCTTTCCCACATGTTTTACATAAAAATGGTCTCTCACCTGTGTGAAGTCTCATGTGTTCTTTCAGGTGGTAAGACAGTTGAAAATCTTTCCCACATGTTTCACATGAAAATGGTCTCTCACCTGTGTGAATTCTCATGTGTACTTTCAGGCTGTAAGACTGTTGAAAATCTTTCCCACATGTTTCACATGAAAACCGTCTCTCGCCTGTGTGACGTCTCATGTCTACTTTCGGGTGGAGAGACCGCTGAAACTCTTTCCCACATGTTTTCCGTGAATATTGTCTCTCACCTGTGTGAATTCTTACATGCTGCTTCAGGAGCGCAGACAGTTTAAACTCTTTCCCACATGTTTCACAAATAAATGGTCTTGTTCCTGTATGATTTTTTGTGTGGGCTGATAACCTACTTCCTCTGGACCCTTTCCCACATGCTGAGTGAGTGTCTGGGTTGACATCAGCATGGACTGGCGAGTGTCCTCTCAAGTCTGAGGTGGCCTTCACCTGTGTTTCACCTGTGTGACAGGTGGCAGATGTTGTACCTGTGTCTGTGTTCCAGTCCACTGCTGGGTGAGCTGGGTTGGTTGCATTTCCAGGATGATGTTTACTTTTGTT
>BJFM01004530.1:0-16425 GCA_016586285.1 Arothron firmamentum | reverse complement strand
GACAGGGATGGACAGAAGAAACCAGGAGAGGCAGGGATGGACAGAAGAAACCAGGAGGGGCAGGGATGGACAGAAGAAACCAGGAGGGGCAGGGATGGACAGACAGTGAGGTCGTTCAGGCAGGAACAGGAAGTGGTTAAAGATCAAAGCCTGGCTGGAGGAGCTGCTGCCGGCTCCTCTCAGGGGGCAGACAGCCCTGATGGGGGCTGGAGAGACCCTGGTGGGGGGGGGCAGCCTGCCACTGGAGGGGTTGTGGGTTTGAATCCCTGGCAGGAGGTTTGAGTGGGGAAGCTGGAAGCCACCACAGCTGTTCCTGACAGCCTCAGCTCGACCAATCAGAGAGCTGCATTCAGAACGCAATCAGGAAGTGCCCCTGAGCGTTCTCTTGACTTCTTTCAGGTCCTCAGTGGGAAGAAGAAGATGGAGCTTCTGCCAGGAGACAAAGAGAATCTGGCCGTTCAGACCAGAGGAGGACCGGAGAAGCACGAAGTGACTGGCTGGGTGCTGGTGAGTCAGGAGAGGGAACTTTACCAGCTGGGTCCAGGTGAGTCAGGAGAGGGAACTTTACCAGCTGGGTCCAGGTGAGTCAGGAGAGGGAACTTTACCAGCTGGGTCCAGGTGAGTCAGGAGAGGGAACTTTGTGGAGACTTGTCCAGGTCTCCACAGGCAACACACCTAGCCTGCCCCAGCAGGTTGGCTCCTCCTTGTTTTCTTTGTGGTTGGAACTTGATCATTCCTCATTGTGGGATCACAGTTGGATGGTGTGACCTTTCAGAGCAGGCTGGTGTCACGCCTGACTCTGGCGGGGGGGCTGCGGGACCTGTGATGTGATGAAGTGAACTGTGGGTCGTTGCTCTTAGATTTCCCCCCTGACCAAAGAAGAAGAAGGATCCTACGAGTGCCATGCTACCAATGCTAAAGGAGCAGCTTCAGCTGTTGGACAAATCCACTTGGTTGAGTCCAGCGATGACATCATCAAGAAAGGTCAGCATGAACAAACAGGAGAACATCAAAGCTGAGATCAAAGACCTTAGTAACCGAGCCAACACCCCCGTCTTCATTATTAATGTTGCAAAAATAAAAGAATGCTTTTACTGTAGGACATGAAAGGTCATGAAGCTTCTGCTCTGCAAGAAGAGAACTTCCTCCAATCACAGGAGGAACTCTGGCTTTTATTCTTGATATTAAATGCAGATGTGTTACCATAGAAACCAGTTACATGCGACAGCTCTACCAGGGAATGAAACATCTCCAGAGTGAGGAGAAGCAATCACACCAGAGCTCCTGATGTCTCATCTTTCTCTTTAGTGACAAAAGATTAAAGGACCTGAAGATGAGACGGCTGAAGACGCCAACGTCTACGCTCAACTTCAGATGAAAGGGTTCCCTTCACTGCTTTGATGTATTCAGTAGTTTTGCTTTGTTTCATCAGCTATATAAATGTTTTTTAGGGTTAGTTCAAGCAGATAAAATAACCAGCGTGTACTGGAACAGCTTAATAAAACCACTTTTCTCACCAATGATTCTGATTGGTTAAATAAACGGCCACTATCTGCTGCTGTGTCAGAGCCATGTGACCACTGGGGGCCATTTGCCTCAGCCCCTCCACCTGTTGGCCACACCCCCAACGGCCCAGACGCCCACAGCCTCTTTCACCCGACAAAACGGAAGTGAAAGTCACAATGGCCCAACTATTGATACGCCAGAGTATCGCCACCGGCGTCGCCATCGAGCCGTCCGCTCGATGGCGACGCCGGTGGCGATACTCCGGCGTATCAATAGCAGCCCTGCGTTTACCTGGCTTGAACTTTGAGAAAAAAAGAAAAATTGGAGATTTAAAGAAAACAACGAGTTTATTCTTAAAAGAAAAGATCAAAGTGACTTGGTGTAGCTGATGTCACAGTTACCATCTGTCATGAGCGCTATGATGTCATCATGCGAGGAGCGATGCTCATCGACATCAGCTCCTGGAAGAGGAGCTTGCAGGCGTACGGCATCCGAACAAGAGAGATCTGGAAAATCAGAGAGGTAATTACTGCTGCTGCAGCTGCTCAGGACGGTCCGGCGCCAGCCCCCTAACCCTGGCGCTGCTGGGCCCAACAGGTACCTGGGTTTTGTTGCGGCAGCCCCGGCATTCGTAGGTGTGCGTTCGTGTGTTGGCGATGGCCATCAGTCCACACAGGTTGCAAACGTGAACCTGGTACGGATCCGAGGCTTCAAACAGACGTTCTTTGAGGAACTGGGCGGCGCCGTGAGCGATCTGGCAGTCGCGCTCCATCTCTCCGAAACGCAGCCCGCCGTCGCTGCGAGGGACACAGGCTGGTCAACATGAGCCAGGCCGAGGGCCGCAGAGCTGGGAGGCGCAACTGACCGTGAGCGCCCCTCCATGGGCTGGCGGTTGAGGATCTGCACGGGGCCCCGGGCCCTGGAGTGGATCTTGTCATCCACCATGTGTTTGAGACGCTGGTAATAGGTGGGACCGATGAAGATCTGAGATGTCAGTTTCCTCCCCGTGAAGCCGTTATACAGAACCTGATCACACATCCACAGGTCAAAGGTTAGGTCAAAGGTTAGGTCAAGGAGGGATTGGAGCCAACGCTGCAGCTTCTAGAGACTCTAGGTTTGAAAGCTCTGAGCTCATGCATTTAACACCAGCCAGGACAGGAAGTGACCTCATTTCCTCTCAGGTGATATCCATACTCTGACAGCAGGTTGGACACTTTCTGCACGTTGACAGCATCATTAAATGGTGTGGCGTCTCCAATTTCACCTTTATTTGCCGACACCTGAAAGGAAATAGGAAAATGTTTCATATCTAACAGAATGCAGGTGTCAGTGAACGTCAGCCCCAGCAGAGCTGTGCAGAGGAGGACCCCTGAGAGGCTGACCATACCTTGCCCTGCAGACACTCTATAAGATGTCCCACTGTCATTCTGGAGGGGATGGCGTGTGGGTTGATGATAATGTCAGGTGTTATCCCCTCGCAGGTAAAGGGCATGTCCTTCAACACATCAACAAGGATCAGCTGACTGGTCTCCACGGGCTGCTTCAACATTCCAGAGAGGCCACAAACACCAGCCACACACACGGAGGCAGCTGCCAGCAGCCCCCCCTGCTCACCTCCTGCCTGTACTGGATGCCACAGGTCCCCTTCTGTCCATGTCGGCTGGCAAACTTGTCTCCAATTTGGGGGATCCGGACGGAGCGAACCTGCAGGAGAGGAAAGTGCTGAGCCTGCTGCCTGGCTCCACCTCTGGGGAAGCTGCAGGCCTCCAGCTGAAGAGTTCTGCTCACCCTGATCTTACAGAACTTGTAGCCCTCCTGGTTCAGCGTCACCATCACCTGGTCCACGATTCCAGTCTCACTGGTCCTCAGAAAGGTGCTACAGTCCCTTTTGGTGTAGCGCCGGTTGGTGCTATCCAGCTCGTCTTCGTTCTCCGGCAGCGTCACCGTCTTGCCGATGATCACGTCCTCACCAGAAACACGGACCCCCGGAGCGATGAGGCCGTCGTCGTCCAGTTTCTCGTAGATGGCGTGTCTCATGCCTACAGGTGAGTTCAGGGTTTGCTGTTTGACGCTCTCATCAGCAGAGATGACGGACACATGACTGGACGTTTGCGTTTTTCACCTTGGCAGGTTTCTCGTGTGGGCTTCTCAAAGATCTCCTCCTGATCGAAACCTTTCTTTGACTCCTGCTCTTTGTAGGATCGATAGAAAACAGACCTGCAGGTGAGAAAGGTCCAGGTTTCAGAGCTGAGGTGGCCACGGGTTAGGGTTAGGGTTGGGTTAGATTAGGGTTAGGGTTAGGGTTGGGTTAGATTAGGGTTAGGGTTAGGGTTGGGTAGGGTTAGGGTTAGGGTTAGGGTTAGGGTTGGGTTAGATTAGGGTTAGGGTTAGGGTTGGATTAGATTAGGGTTAGGGTTAGGGTTGGGTTAGATTAGGGTTAGGGTTAGGGTTGGGTTAGGTTAGGGTTAGGTTAGGTTAGGTTAGGGTTAGGGTTAGGTTAGGGTTAGGGTTAGATTAGGGTTAGGGTTGGGTTAGGTTAGGGTTAGGGTTAGGGTTAGGGTTGGGTTAGGTTAGGTTAGGTTAGGGTTAGGGTTAGGGTTAGGTTAGGGTTAGGGTTAGGGTTAGGGTTAGGGTTAGGGTTAGGGTTAGGGTTGGGTTAGGGTTAGGGTTAGGGTTGGGTTAGGGTTAGGGTTAGGGTTAGGGTTAGGGTTAGGGTTAGGGTTAGGGTTAGGGTTAGGGTTAGGAGTGGAGCTCTGACCTGAAGAAGCCTCTGTCCACCGCTGAGCGGTTCATGATCACCGAGTCCTCCTGGTTGTAACCCGTGTACGAGGCAATTGCCACGATGGAGTTGATGCCTGAAACATTGGCATGTGACGTGCACATCACCCACAGCGTGTGTAACCTGCGCAGGTGTGTTACCTGCAGGCAGCTCTCTGAAGCGCAGGTACTCCATGGACCTCGTGGTCACCAGTGGCTTCTGAGGGTAGTACAACACGTGAGCTAAGGTGTCCATCCTGACGTGGAAGTTGGTGATGTAGACCCCCATGGCCTGCTTCCCCATAGCAGACTGGTAGGTGTTCCTGGGAGACTGGACACAGGAGCCAGCAGGTGAAGGTTGGTGGAGACAGAAGAGCAGAGGGAGACTTTAGAACATCTGGGCTGGCTGCAGCAGATGCTCCAGACCTTCCCTGCTCAGTCGGACTGGGAGGTTTCAGTGAGGCGGCAGCACACAGGCAGGTCACCTGCTGCTGCCTCCGTCAGCTGGTGTCTGACAGCAACGTCCTCCTAACGTGCACATTTGACTCTAACAAGGTAACATTCTGGTCCAAACTCAGCCACGTGGGCTGAGTTTGGACCAGGTACAGCTGTGGGCTCAGGTACAGCTCCACAGCAGCCCCACGGCTCCACACAGCAGGTGTCCGGTCTCATACCTGATTGTGATCAGGGAACGGGATGATTGAAGCACACACTCCCAGGATCATGGACGGGTGGATCTCACAGTGGGTGTAGGTGGAGCAGTAAGCCACACCCTTTTCCTGGAGGTCATCAGGAGTCATAGCCAGCATGACCGTCTCCTCCTCCAACGTGTCGATGTACTCCACCACCCCACTGGCCACCAGGTCCTGCCAGCTACAAGAATCAGTCCTTCAGCACAGGCTTGCTCATTTTCAGGGCAGCAGGTCAGAGGGCAGGGAACCAGCAGCACCTGTAGTTGTTGTACTCCCGCTCCTTCAGCTGGTCGATGTGTCGTCTCTTCAGCAGCAGCTTCTGCTTCTCAACAATCAGCAGCGGTCTGCAGATGCGTCCGGCGTCTGTGTAGATTCTGATCTCCCGCTCTCTGATGTCCCTGATCATGGACACCTGAAACAGTCAGCAAGCAGCAGCGCTCAGCCTCCCAGCGAGTCCCGCCTGCTCCGAGCTGTCCAACGGACTCACCTCAGAGACGATGATGTCCATCTGTCTGCGCAGCTTCCTCAGGGTGTTCATCAGCTGCTCCGGATCTTTGTGAATCCCAACCCAGCAGCCGTTCACAAAGATCTTTGTGGCACTGAGCAAAGAAAGAGAAGAGCAGCCTTGAAGAAGAGCAAACCATTCTGTGGTGATGGACAGCAGGTTAACAACAGCCTGCAGGCCTCAGGCTGCTGCAGGTCTGATGGTTCCAGGACTAACATCAGACCTGCTGCAGGTCTGATGGCTCCATGACTAACATCAGACCTGCTGCAGGTCTGATGGCTCCATGACTAACATCAGACCTGCTGCAGGTCTGATGGCTCCATGACTAACATCAGACCTGCTGCAGCCTACCAGAGGAAAAACCTTTCAAACTGAAACTGAAAGGAAACTAAGATGCCGTCTAGAGAGCAGCTCAAGAAGAAGAACCTGACAAACATGAAAGGCTCCTGAGTCCATCAAAGCAGACTAGACACTGACTCTGCAATGGCTGCAGGAGAGATCTCCTCCAGGTTCTCCATGCTCCACTCCTCCAGGAACTCCAAGATGGGCGATGGCTGAGAGCCCACAGAGATGTAGGCCATGAGGGCCAGGTTCTTCACCAGACCCACGGCGTGACCCTGAAACACAACCAGGGTGAGAGGGTAAGAAGGTGAGAGGGTGAGAGAGAGAGGGTAAGAAGGTGAGAGAGAGAGTGAGCAGGCTGGACTGGTTGGTCATGAGTGGGTCCAGGCCAGAGCTGCTGACTGTCTTCTGCTCAGCTGGTTAGGGTTAGGGTTCTGGTCAGCTGGTTAGGGTTCTGGTCAGCTGGTTCTGGTCAGCTGGTTAGGGTTAGGGCTAGGGTTCTGGTCAGCTGGTTCTGGTCAGCTGGTGTACCTCAGGGGTCTCAGCAGGACACACCATCCCCCACAGCGTGTTGTGCAGCTGTCTGGGTTTAGCCAGTTTTCCGTCTCTGCCGATGGGAGAGTTGACGCGCCGGAGGTGCGACAGCGTGGAGGCAAAGGTGAGACGGTTCAACACCTGCAAGCAGAAGCAGAGGAGGACAAAGTCAAGTGATGATGCTTCTGTCTTCAGGAGCAGAGCTGCTGGCAGGTGACGTTTGGCCAGTTCCTTCACTCTGGAGAGCAGATGTTTGATGTTTGACCTCACCTGAGACACCCCAGCTCTGGCCTGATGAGCTTTTTTAACATCTCCCCAGTTTCCAGTAGCCAAAGAGTATTTGAGGCCATCTGAGATGATTCTGGTTTTGATGGCCAGCTCCAGATTGAAGTCTTTTCCTCTGTCGATGAACTTCTGAGCATATATTCGGATCTCCTTCAGCAGATTCTTAAACATGCTGAACTCAGAGGGGAAACAGAACAACAGAAATAGTCCTGAATCAATCTGTCAGTCATTTAGGAAAATAAAGGGTCTGACTTCTTTTTCAGACTGCCCTGAAGACCAGATTCAGGCACTAACGGTTGATTTTACGCCCTTTTTGGGCGTTTCCAGCTGTTGTGGGGCTGCAGCAAACCAGACGGTTCAGGACTGAACACAGCTGAACTCTGAACTCCAGAGGGTCTGGCTCCAGGGTCTGGCTCCTGGGGGGAGCTTTCAACTGAGGAGGGACAGAAAACCGCCTCTGGCAGCAGGAGGCTGTTCGATGCAGCACCTCCTACAGTGGAGGCGGCCTCAGAAGCACCCTGGAGACTCAGAAATGCAAGCTGAGCTGCTGCTGAGAGTCCAAAAAGGACACTTTGACCACGTTTGGGAGCAGTGGACTGAATTTCTATCTTCAATGCAAGCAGACTTCTACAACCACTCTGAGGTTATTTCAAGGCTTGTTTTCTGTCACTTTCTTCGTGATGGAACTAAAAGTAAATGTACAGATGATTTTGCCTTTTCTAAATAAAATAATTATTATGATGACTCAGGCCAAACTTTCAATGTCCCACTTCTGATGTCACAAACATGAACAGGAATGTTATGTAGTGTAACCGACATATTAAAATTAAATAAAAAACACAAAAAGGGGCTAGCCACGGTATCCGGTACCCTCTGAACAAGAACGCCAGCAGGGGCCCTGCCAGGTCCAGCCTCTTGTTGCCGTAATGATCTCTGTCGTCCAGCTCTCGCCTGCCAAGAGCAGCCAGCAGCAGCCTGTGGACCATGTACCTAGAAGACAGGGACACGCCGTCAGCGCCGCAGCCTCCTGGGCAGCTGCCTCTCAGCCAGGACTCACCCTAAGAAATAAGCCTTCTTGGTCTCGCAGAAATCGCTGACTCCCACGTGTGGCAGCATCTCTTTCTGCAGAACCTCTTTGGCATATTTGATTCTTCGTTCCTTTGTCACACCTGGTTTCGCTCCTCTGGAACCAATAAAGTTCAACGCCACATTCTGTTCTTGAATTACAAAAGCTTCATCCAGAGATGGCTTCACCTGGAAATGCAGTGACATCACTGATCACATGACAGTAACATGGATGGCAGCAGCAGCGACTGCAGGAAAAGAGCAATAACCAACAAAAACACCGACCATTTCCATCATCTCAGGGTCATCAAAGTCATAGATGATGTGTTCCAGGATGTCTCTGTCAGACACAAATCCCAGTGCTCGAAATACGATGATGATGGGAACCTCCTGTCTGATGTATGGCAGCGTGGACACAATCCTCTGACCAATCGCACTCTTTTTCACTCCCTTGGAAAATGATCAATTGCACAGTCAATCACAGCAATCTGACAGAACAAAGCATATTCCAGTACTGTGGGAAACAAAACCTTTATTTACTGAGCAACATCGTCACAACACGACTAAGAACTATTATTATTTTTGAGTCAGCTGCTAACTGCTAGCATAAAAAATCTCCTTTTTAACCTGGGCAGACTGCACTATTCTTCCACTTGGCTTGTGTATATAGTTTAGTATAGTGGGTGATTTATTGGTTTTATTATCTACTGTTTTGGACCGACGCTCTCTTTACTGTGCAGGCACGTTCACTTTGAGCTGCTGTACCGGTGTAAAGGGGGACCATTAGAAATGTCTCATCCTAAAGTCCCAACACTCGGCCTTATTTCTGTCTCAGAGAGAACCTCCACTAAGATGCAACCTGCTGGAACTCCTTCTTTCCTTTCACTCCTTTACTTCTGTGATTTTTAGTGTCTATTGATGATTGGTGTATTTGTTGTGACGTAGTTGTGTAATAGTGTAATAGCTGCTTCATGAATAAATTAAATGTTCACATGACATTACAGTGGCAAAGGTGAAAGAAAGTAAAGAAGCAGGTGACTGACCTGTCCTCCTCGGGCCATCATGCTGACCCAGATGGTGCTGGTAGGACGAGAGGAGTTCTCTAAACATGAACGACACTCGCTGGTGTAGGCATATTTGGAGTCCTTTTTGGCAAAGACGTAGACGGTGTTGGTAGCCATCTTTTCCTGAGCAATGAGCACCTGAAAGCCAGCAGGTGGATCAATTTGATCAGGCAAACTACAAACCTGCCAGTTGTACCTTCAGATTGTACATCCAACAAAAACAGCTTGAAAGTCAAGTTTGTCCCATGAGCAATAAAAAGTAGAAGCATGAATGAAGAACTGAGAGTAGTCAATAAAAACGGCTGGAGAAAGAGTGTAAGGTTCATTCCTCCCTCCAGCAAGAACAAGAGCGTACCTTCTCAGAGCCATTGATGATGAAATAACCCCCAGGATCAAGCGGACACTCGTTCAGCTCGCAGAGGTCTCGGTCTGTCAGGCCACTCAGGAGGCAGTAGGTGGAGCGAAGCATGATGGGGATCTTACCAATGAAGGTTTTCTGATGCTGCGTTTGAATCTGGTCCTCCCCCTCCTTGATGATCGTCTTTGTGATGTCAACATACAGGGGAGCCGAATACCTGGGGGGGGTGGGCAACATCAGAGACGTGCGAGCGATACAAGGTGAGACGGGCACAGACCATGAGGACCTACGTGAGGTTTCGCAGTCGGGCTTCGTTGGGCATCATGGGAGATGGAGCTCCGTCTCTCTCCCAGTGGGTGGGTTTGGACAGGTAGATCTGCTCAAACTTCAGCAGATAACGAGGCTGAAACAGAGATGGTACAGTCAGACCTCTGGAGGTGGCGTTCTTGGGTCACAACAGTGGGGACACCCGTCATTTTTCTCCTTTCATTGGTACACGAGTAACTAAACGAGTTTCTAAGATTGTGTTTTCAATATTTCTTCCTGAATTTTTGAATATAGACTATTTTAATTTAAGCATGAGGACACAACTAACACAAGTGAAAGTAGTGAAAGGTTGTGAACATGTTCTGAAGTCACCACAGATGTGAACGAGAAGAGCCACTGAGGTGATGCAGCACAAGTTTGGTCATGAAATGTTTTGGTGAGTTGGTGGTTGCACAGCAGCTCTTTTATAACATGCTAAAATGATAAAGAGGCAACATTACTTTGTGCATGCCTGTCAACACAGCTGAGCTCACACCGACTGAACTAATATCTGCTACTAGTCCAAGTGCTTCTCACTCAGGCTCAGGCTGTCCTCCCCAATCAAAGCCCCACGGCTCTAATCAGGCTCTAATCAGGCTCTAATCAGGGGCTTTGATCAAAGACACAAGCAAACACCATGCAGCCTGAGTGGATGACAAGTTGAATCCAGGTCATACACAGCGTCATCACCTGCTTCCAGGTTCAATCTCATATGTTTGCTCACCGGTTCCTCCACCTCTCCTGAGGTGTGCTGAGCTTCTGCCTGCAGGTCAATGGGTGGTGCATCTTCAACAATCCTCTGAACAGACATCTGGATGAACTCATCAAAGGAATCCAGCTGCTGTCGGACCAAACCCTTCTCATCAAAATAAGAGCTGCAAAATTGAAAAAAACTATTTTAGCAAATTAAATAAGAACCATGCAACACTGAAGCAGGAGCACTTTAATGGCCCTATGATGAATCACACATTTCATTTCTAGTTCTTTAACAAGCTGCTGCAAAACAGGCATTTACAGAAAAATCCCACCCTGGAGGGGCTGCGTCACGGCCCCCACATTCAAATTACTCACCGAAGAAAAGCATCAACAAGCTACAAGCTTGGTACATGTATCTAGCTATGATTTACTTGAAAAATGCTCCCATATTTAATCAGCCAATAACAATATTACATGGAAGAAAATATTTATTGGTATTCTTTTAAAAATATTAAAGAATACGTCCAATCCTATTTTAAAGAGTATATTGGGGTATGGCATGAAATGCAAAAATGCCTGAAAGAATTTTCTGTTTTTCTGTATACAATTAAATGTTGAGTGATAATATTTTATTCTAGGTACAGTTTAAAATAAGTTCAATTTATGGTTTGATAGAGGATTAAACAAAACAAGATTCCCCTCACTCAGGCCACAGACATTTTCAGAGCTGGTAACTTTTTACCAAACCCCCTTAAATTCTTTCTATTCCAACATGGAAGGCTATGATTTTGAGTTCAATAAAGATAGATAGATCCTTTATTAATCTCCAAGAGAAATATACACACAGTCAAAACACAGGTGTGGAGGTATTTTTGTTAGCAGTACAAACGCAGAAATTTACCTTATGACTATCCAACAGGCTTCCTGCCACAAATCAGGAGTGATTTCATCATCATCCTCATCATATTGATTATCTGCAAAAAACACAGATTTCCAATAAAAGCACTGAATAAATCTGGGTAGAAAAAGGCACTGCATGTCAGATTTACTTAGAAATACCTGTAATTTCCATGAAGCAACAAAACTAAAATAACAAAACTCACGTTTCATACATTAGCCAGCTGAAACAATACATTGAGACAGTGGTGTTTCTTTTTCGGCATATATATATATAGTATGGTGTTTTCACGTAAGTAAATTTTGAAGCTAACATGTGCTAGCAGCTAAAGTATTGAGTCCGCGTTTTACAGAAAAGATAAATTATGGACTCCTTAACTAAATCTTGTACTCAGCATAACTTTAAACGTGTTTCTGTTTGCGCAGAAAAGCGACTCACCTTCATCCTGATCATACATGTTCTCTCAACAAAATATTAAACCCTAAAAAAAGAAAACACAACAGAGATGAAGACAAACGAAAACGTTGGAAGCGCCTGAGCTATATCTGCGCCTGCGCAGATATTGTCACGTGATATATTTTTTTAATGCCCAAGTCTTTATTAACATCTAAACAATGGGCAAGACGACAACGTGTAGACGTCAAACGTTAAAAAATACTTTTAGTTCCAGCAAAAAAGGAATAAACTTGAAAAAACAAACAACTAAAACAGAATAGATTAATTTAATATGAAATAATTAATAATATAAATAGACCAAATATTATCTTTCAATAAAAGACATAGTGCAAATCTTAGTTTTATCAGCTTTTTATTGTTAACGAATTTAAGTAGTAAGTGATTTTTTTTCTTGGAAATATATATTTGTGAAGGTAAAATTTGGGAAACGGTTGTGATCATAAAGCGAAGTATGACATCTTGGAAATATAAAGTTTTAAAAATGTGTTAAAAACAGGAATTGCTTTCTTTCCAGACTTTGTGTGTAAATTCAAAAGACCAGAAGAAAGAAATAATAGTTTCAGGGTTAACTGTCATGAAAACAATACTTGTCACAGTAATTATTTTTAAACTAAAATGTTACACCTTTATTTTATATTTTATACCTAAATTCAGCATAACTATAGAAGACATTTTAATTGAAGAGATTATTCTATTTTTTATTAAGAAATCAAGCAAATACAGAAATACACACAAATACAGAAATACACACGCGCGCACGCGCGCACACACACACACACACACATACACACACACACACACAGGCATTTAAAAAAAACAGTAGAGGACTAAATTAATAAAATGACAAGAATTTAAATCTCAGCAGACATACAATCAAATAGCAAATATGCTAATCAAAGGCTTTGAGGAACTTTGGCCCTTGAGTTTTCAAGGATCAGGCCCAAGGGGTTTGCTCAAAGCAACCCTCCTGTTATGTAACCTTTATTATTCCTACAGGCCCTGGGCAACAGGTACACCTGTTTTTAGGTTCACCATCTCCGTTAAAGCCAGACAACTCTCCAAAGTTCTCTCAGTGCGTTTGAATCTCTAAGAGGAATCACAGTCCATAATCTGCTGCCTCCGACCAGTTCAGCCCTCAAACACCAGAGCAGCAACAGTGGCAGACAATCGCCCTGAAAGTACTGCAAGTAATTAGAGTTCTGGTTTTGGTGTAAGTCAATATGTGGGGAAACGAGCTGCTTGTGATGTGTCACTGTGATCGGGACCTTTTGAAAAAGAAGACGTTCATTAAGCCCGAAACTCTAGCGCCACCTAGCGGAGCGGAGTCTGGACACTCAAACACTAGTTAACTGATCCCACTCCTGTCATCGTAAACTGGGAGAAACACAATGATATTGTATGTTTTGTTAAGGATAATCTGAGCTGTTATTAAAATGCGAAGTACGGAAACATTTTAAGTTCGTCTGCAATTAACTTTGTTTTCCCAAAACTAGCGGACGTGCTAATACGCGGAACTGACATTAACTTCCGGCCGCTTGTAGAAGCAGGCGGTAAGCTAACAAGGTTAGCATTAGCTGTTTGGAAAATAATGTTTTAATTTTGGTCTTCTGACGTTTTGCTCTATACAAGCAGAAGATTAGTCCAGCTAGAAGCTATCAGGAGGATCACGGAGACGGAAACAGACCGTAAGAGCTGCAGGTTGTTATATGTTTTGTCTTTTAAATCTTTGGGTTAAACCGTGTAAAACGGAACCCGTTTTATACAGGATTCAAAGACTATTTTGAGGCACTGGAACCAGTTAAATGTGATGATGTTACAGAGTACAGCCGGCTGATAGTTTACTGCTAACGCTGTCAGAAGCTAAAGTGACTTTGGTCCATATGCAAATTAATTAGGTGGAATTTAAAAGAAAGAAACAAACAAAAAAACTGCTCGCTAAAACCTCTGTTTCTCTTTTCTCTGCAGTGTCTGATATGAGCAACAATGTAAGTTTTCTTCTTTAGTCAACCTTCATGCTACTTTTGGAATATTCAGCATGCCATAATTTACAACTGCTATCTAAAGGAATCCAGTGAACATTTAAAGGGCCTGTTTAATAACAGTCATATCTGTGGTATATGTATAATCCGTTCCTGTTGTGATGTGTGTCAAGGATCAGCGGAAAAGGAGGAGCACAGGAAATCCTCATGTGGTTCGACCCAGCACGAAGACCAGGAGACGCATTAGTGCCAGGAGGGCAGCAGGGGATACTGGCACGTCTGCTGGCAACGCTGACTCAACCGCAGAGACCATCGATGTGGTGGACGGTCAGCAATGAGCACTTTTGTAATCCGCACCGCACACTTGTCCCTTCTATCAGTAATCCATTTGTTTTGTGTTTAGGTGTGGAGGAAGTGGTGGACCTGACCTGTGAGGGATCAGAGTGTGCCGTGGTCGATTTGACGAATAATGACTCTGTGCTGGTAACATAACACAACTGCATATGCTTGTATCTCTCACTCACACACACACACACACACACACCCTCCCTCCCTCTCTGACCTCTCTTGTTTATGTTCTGCTGCTGCTGCTTCAGCTGTTGGATGAAGGTAAATGCTTGTTTTTGGCAACAATTGTGATAAAGGTTTAAGTGAGGGGTCGGTCTAATGTACATGTTCTCCAGGTCCTCAGAGCAGTAGAGTCACCACAGCTGAGAGCTATGTAGTCAGCAGTGATGAAGACGAGAATGCAGCTCCTGTCCTGAAGACTGCAGTTGTTTCCATACACGCCAACAGCACTTTTAGGTAACACACCGAATCAGGTCAAACACTGACCCCGCAAATAAAACTGCTACACTGCGTGGGACTGACCTCACTTCCACCATCTTAAAACAGGCATGTTAGGCCCAGGTGCTCCTCACCAAATTCAGTTGAGCTTAGGCGTTGCCTTTGAATTTGCTTGACATTGTAAACAGCGATGTCATCCAGAGCAGAACAGTTCCCATCTTCTTTTTCTGCGTTACAAACAGCAAGATGTGTTGTGTGTTGAGCCATAGAAGTTAATAAAAAGGTTCAGAAGGAAGGAGCTTTGAATGGGGGACATGTACTCTTTTTCAGACCAACTCCAGGGACGATTAGCTGTCCTATCTGCCTGGACTCGTACTGTGAGGTAACCTTCCACACTTCTGTTGCTCACCTGGATGGACACCTGAATTCTGCCCTCTGATCGGACTGTTAATGTTTGCAGATTGTAGATAGCGGCAGATTGGTCGTTTCCACCAAATGCGGACATGTGTTCTGCAGCCAGTGTCTGAGAGACGCTCTGACATCATCGCGCACGTGTCCCACCTGCAGGAAGCGGTTGACCCATCGCGAGTACCACCCGCTTTACGTCTGACAGCATCACTCTGGGAAGTGTCTGCTGCAGTTTTTGGGGTTTTTTTGTTTTCATTATTCAGAAAACTGACTGTGTTGAAGGATTATTAATCAATGTATATTATGGATTAGAGCTGATATAGTTTATTTTTTGTATTTTTTAACTAAAATCTGTTCTGTACAAATAAAAGTTTTGGGGTCTGGGTTGTGTAATTATAGCAAAGACTGGATGAATTTGTTGTGGGGGGGAGAGATTATTTTTCTATTTATACAATGATGAAATGAATTTTTACAACTAGCTAAAATTAGTAAAGAAAATGCTAAATATATTGCCAGTTTCTTTACCAGTCTATCAGTTGTCCTGTTACCATAAAACTGATATCAGACGATTAGGCAGATTTTTCCAGATGGCTGAAGAAAATGTTTTTTCTATTAAAGATTTAGAAAACAATAAATCACCAGGATTTGATGTGTTAAGACGAGTTCTACTGAATATTTAGAAATGATTGCTTTCTGTTTTCACAATAACAGCAAAGACTAATCCTAGATTTCATTTTTTAAAAGTTCATAAGTCAAAGCTGTTCCAGATTTTTTTTTGTTTTCTATTAGACAAATTTTTAATATTAGTCACACATACATGGCAGATGATGCATTCTTTGAAATGGCCAGACTACAGTGGCCTGAAAGACCATCCAAGTCCTGCACTCCAGCCAAAAACACCAAAATATTTAGAAATTCTAATCACCAAAAATGACAAAAGAACTCTACTAATAAACCCAGATATTTAGAACTGATTTCTGAGTTTATCATAGACTGTAAAAACAACCTCACAAAAAAGTTTCATAGGAGGCCTTAATATTCTAGATTTTTCTTTCAGGAATATAAAAGACATCAATTAGATTTTTTTTTTAAGTTACACAGGTAACACCTGTCATCCACTTCTCATCCTAAACCCTTGTGCTGTTGGAAAGTTTACCATAAACTTTTTACGTTAACCCTACAAAACTGACCCATTGACCCAGTTAGAGTGTTTCTTCTGGATTTCCAGTCTTGAGCTTTACCTGTCCAGCTCCTGCAGGCTGGATCTTGTGATTCTGACTCATTTTAGTCACAGGACCGATGAGTCATTGTCACCTGACACGGACTCTACTCCTGATTGGCTGCTGCAAGTCAGTCTGACGTCAGACCCCAGAAATCTGGAGGCATGAATAAGTTGCACTGCTTTAAACGTTGAAACCCTCAACAGGTCTGGCCAGTTTATAAAGTGAGGAATTTATAGATCTACACACTGATAGGATCGGTCCGTGTATGGCCATCAACTCTTCCTACAGTCAGTGGTCGGCCTGTCGAGCTCCTGAAGTTGACTGTTGACATGAGTGTTGACTGTTGACATGACTGTTGACATGACTGTTGACATGACTGTTGACATGACTGTTGACATGAGTGTTGACTGTTGACATGACTGTTGACATGAGTGTTGACTGTTGACATTACTGTTGACATGACTGTTGACATGACTGTTGACTGTTGACATTACTGTTGACATGAGTGTTGACTGTTGACATGGCTGTTGACATGGCTGTTGACATGACTGTTGACTGTTGACAT